>JAWQUT010000236.1:525096-570269 GCA_033807755.1 Ellobium chinense
CACACACACATTTTTGTTTGGGGGTTTGGAGGAGGGAATGTATCCCCAACTCCTATGACCTGTTAAAATACACTGATGGACACTATTTTTGTGATGTGTGTTAAAGGTGTGGGCACCTATAGAGGTCTCTCCATAGACATATTAGGCAAGAAAGACTAAAGCTGTAACAGGAGAAATCTTCTAGTGGTACTTTATAGTTCAAGTGATATTGAAGATGGGGCATGAGATGAAATTATATTCACTGGACACAAATTAGCAACTTTACACAATAATCAGAGTTTCAAAATTAATTTGTTAACTTTTTGCTTCCTCAGTCATGCTATATCTTTAGAGAAAATATTTGTAGAGTATTACTCTGGGTGCATTTGTGCTTCACAGTTGGCAACGCCAGTTGATGGGATTTGTGAAAGAATTTCAGATTGTTAGGTTTTGCTATGTACTTCGGGTTAACAATATTATTAAATTGGTAATACAGTATAATGTCCAGTATTTTATCATGTTACATGCAACCCCTGTCTTGAATATTTAGAATTATATTTTGTAACTGCAAAGTTTTGTGAATCTGTTGTCACAT
Source organism: Ellobium chinense (assembly GCA_033807755.1). Classification (NCBI taxonomy): domain Eukaryota; kingdom Metazoa; phylum Mollusca; class Gastropoda; order Ellobiida; family Ellobiidae; genus Ellobium; species Ellobium chinense. The sequence continues at coordinate 525,671 of JAWQUT010000236.1, forward strand.
TCATCTGATGGGTAGTGTTAATGCATTCCACAGAGGATTTGAACCTACTCTGTGAGTGAAAATTTTAAGAAAAGCAATATTGGCAGAATTCAATGTCTAAAATCCTTTTGATGGTTGACAATCAAGTTAGCCACAGATAATTTACCATTTACAGGAGAAATGTGACAACACAGATATCAGAATATCTACTCATCTATGAAAGTTACATGTATTTTAAATCTGTTTTGTTGAAAAGTGACAGTATTCTTTTATAATTTGTTATGTGGTCTATAGATTACAGTTACCGAATGTAAAATGCAAGCATCAGGAGGACCAAGACACACACTTGATCAGGAGGAATACACTTTGCGAAAACGATTGCCACCCAGGCGAGTAATTCTGAAAGTGTTGCTTGCAGACTGCTGAGCAATTCTGAAAGTGTTGCTTGCAGATTGCTGAGCTTAAATGTTTTCTAACATCCTTGTCTCAAGAAAGATCTACAGGGGTTTAGAGCCTAATTTGTATTGGTGATAATAAAACAAGGGCAAAACAAGTTGCTTCAAACTGCTACTGGGTATATAACAGGGTTTACCAAAGGTTAATATTAAATAGGAAATAAATTTTATTTGCCCCAGCAGGTACATACATGTACCTCACTTTGGAGGGTTGGTGTAGAACATGGCCATTGATCATTATTGATAAATAAATTACTTGCATGTAATGTTTGATTGGGAGTAAAGTTGTAGTCAAGAATTAGGAATTCTGAATCATTTGAACTTAAGAAGTTCATTAAGATTGGAGCTCATTCAAATTCTAGGGGCCCAATTTATCATTTCAGGTTTGTATGCTGTTTTTATTAGTGAGTATATTTTTATACAGAAAATAACAAACTTGGGACTGGAGTATAAATGCAGTTCAAGACCTTGAGGTGATGCTTTCTCATCTCCCTTATTTTGTGTTCATTTCAACAGCTTGTGTTTGTAATCATAACAGCACAATTGCATGTGAATTAATGTTTTTTTGTTGTTTTTTTAACAACACCAGATTCCCTCAGAGACATAATGATGTGTACATCTCTGAAAAGACAAACTTCAGAGCTCAGGAATCCAAATGTCAGAAGCTGCTGGACTCTGGTAATGAAGTCATCATTCATGGACTGGGTAAGGCTGTGAACCGGGCCATCAACTTGGCTCTACAGCTGAAGTCCAAAGGTGTTGGCACTATACAGCTCTGTGTTCAGACATCAACTGTAGATCTCACAGATGATCTCCTACCAGAGACAGATGAAGGGGAGGCAAAAACAGTCATGAGAAGCAATTCTGCTATTCATATTCGTGTGTATAGATCTGAAGAAGTGGCTGCTCAGTCACAGGCTGAAGCCATGGACACACAGACTGCGAGCCCAGAAAAATCATAGCAATAGTATTGTGTAGAAATGTCGACATTATGTTTTGTACAAAAGCTTGAATGCCATGATATGAATGAATCAATGTTTCAAGGCTCATTAGCTTTTGTGTATGGAGTAGTGAGAAACAGCCTCAGGAGACTGAGAACAAGTAATGGACACACGAGCCATGGGCAAACAAACTGTGAGATCATAAGTATCATTCTATAGTTGTTGGTGCATAAGTGTGTGACAAAGTGTAGTAAATATGCCATGCGGGAATGAATTCATGTTGATTCGCTGTGTTCGTGGACAGAGTAGAGTGCCAATAGATTGAGAAAAGGTATTGTCATGAAAGAAAGAATATTTTAATGTATGACACTGTGTATATTTCCATTTTGTATTTCCACATAACATGTATGAGTGTATGTATGCTTGTGTCATCTGAATAAAAACTCAATTCTACATTACATGTGACATTTTAAACATTTAATAATTCATTCATGACCATAAAGACACAACTACCCACATTAACATCAAACAAAAGTTATTTGTCACAAGACACAACTGATCACAGCCATCATTAAAATTGTGATGCCTGCATAAATTCAGTGAAATCTCCAGTGTATCATCTCTTACTATCATCCAGACTGGTTTTCAACATGAAATCCCACGTCTGTTCTTGAAGATTATATGTGTCACAGCTTTGTGAGCTTCGGTATTTTTATAAAATGGCAAAGAATCTACTCATAACAAAGTTGTTATGTGACAATGTGACCTCCTCTCAGCTTGCAAGAACAAATGAATTCCAAAGAAGTTTTGTTTGCCCAACACTGATCTACAAACTTTGCTAGGCTTATCTTTGATATTTACATGTAGCTGAGGAAATAATGTAGAAAATGGCACAACACTACTAGTTTCATATGTAGACTAAAGTGACAATCGAGCTTGTCTTCCTCCAGAATTCTGCCATGCTAAAAACCATCATATCAGCCTCATGACAATATTTCACGCAAACTAAGAGACGAAGAGCTCACTGATACTTAGCTAACCCACTGAACATTCCACATAGTGTAATTAATGCATTGTTGGCTAACGACAAGGTACCAGTGCATAAACAATGAAAAGCGATAAAGAATTCACAGACTTAAAAGAGCACCAGGACTATTTCTGGTATTGATGCACCACATCTTTCATTTTATCACAATCAACATAAACAGTGCCTTTTGCTGCTTGAGGACAATGTGTTTAACAAATTCAGTTTTTTTGACACAGAAGAATCAGCCATTTACATGCCCAGTTTGTACATTTGTAAATACTCACAAGAAGAGCATGTTTAATAATGTTAACATCCTCAATAGCTTACCTTTTGAAAAACTACATCCACTGATAACAAAAATACATACTTTGTGCAAATTCAAATATGAAGACATGACGATACCCAACCATAATGGTTGGATAAAAAAGTGTGTGGTGGGTATGCAATATGAAGTACTGTATTTGAGGTCAGAATTACGTTTACTGTTACACTATGTCACCTAATGTCACATCTGGAGAAACGATTGGTCCCCGGGTCTCGCACAAAATAGCTTTAATTTCTTGAATGATCTGGAATCACTGATGTCTCAAACAGGGCCAGAATTTGCTGGGTTTTTTTTCATGTGTGAGACCTAATGATCAACTACACCTTCAGATGTGACTCATTTCATGGCGTAGTTAAAACAGCGCAACAGTTAGCTTATATAAACATTCTTGTTTCATCTTCAGTGCCATGTGATATCCCATAGTGAAGCTGCTCCTAATACATTCATAGAATATACGCCATCATTACTTATAAAATCCATTATGGTCCGGGCTAACAGTTAATACTTGCTTTGTACAACATGAAAGATAGTGTAACAGTTGAATGAATCATAACATAAAAAAGATGTATCAAGAGCAGATCAACATACATACAGAGATGAAGAAAAAGGGAAAGAGAAAGTGAAGGGAGGAAGTGAATAGTACTTGCATGCAATGGCAATTCTCTTCATAAGATCTCTCACAGACTAGGAGATTAAGATACTGTCATAATATTTAGAGCACTGAAGATGTCTCTGATACAATATTACACTGTATGGGAAAGTGAATGATGAGAGCCTGGTATTGCCGAAGGCCATGAAGACTTCATAAGCAGAAAACAGGAATATAGTGTCACTATTAAGGCTGTGATATATTGCACAATAATGCACCTTAACACTGAAAAAGGTCAGGAGTGCTAAGTATCTGCACGCGCAAAGTAACAAGGGCCCTGGTTCCACTTCATCATTTGGCTCCACATATCTCGAGCATAAACAAATTGACAACCTTGCATTCAAAAGTAAGACAATACACTAGTCATATGGCTTATATCAAGAAGTAAGGTGTTGTTATTCTTTACAATTAACTAATAGTACAGAGAGACCCCTTCACGTACAGCAAGATCACTTTATGTGAAATAATCTACAAAAGGAGGACGCACACTCCACCATACATTATACGAAATTCACAGGATAAGATAAATCATTTCATATTAAGCATATTTCGAATTATTTAGAAAATGAACTACAATGATCATCTGCCCATAGTCTAGCTCATAGATTATGTATCATAATGAGGATCTCCACATTTTTCTTCAAATTTAGGTGTTAATCATATGTTCTATAGTTCTCTTAGAATCCTATCTGTGACAGAAATTTTGCACTAGTGTCTGTAAAAGAAATTTTGCACTAGTGTCTGTGACAGAAAATTTGCACTAGTGTCTGTGACAGAAATTTTGCACTAGTGTCTCATACTAATGGATGCATGTAAAAATTTCCTCACAAACTTGAAATTATGGACTAGTCCCTAGACATTCACACGTTCTTGCATTCTGATTACATGTTTTAATGGACATAAACAAATGCACAAAAGTCTACAAAATATGACACAAAACTTCACAACAATGCTGTGATGTCAGTTGAGAATGGCTTTCTTGATCAAAAAGACTTTCTAAGACCAATATGACCTTGGAATAATGCAAAGCTCACTCTTCACAAACTGGTCCAGTTGCTCCCATTTTGAGCGAAAAATGAATTCAATGCCGAAAGACGTCAGGGTAATGATGACTTCCTCTCTATCTCATGGAACACATCATCATTTCTTAGATTTCTTGGTAGTCTGAAAATAGCAAAAAGATAGCATGATCATTTCAGAGTGTGATATATGATAAGTTTTTCAAACATGAGGTGGCCCCAGGAAAGAGTTTACTAACTTTCGAAATGTAATAGCTTCAATAAGCCAATTCTTGTGCAGCTGAGAGTTGGCAAACTTTTACAGATGGATATTGTCTACTAATTTTGCAAATTTCAAATATCTCGTCACTACGGTTATGTTCCAGCTGAAAAACCAAAAACATACATGTATGTCTAATAATACCATGACTGATGTATGTGTAACACAACAGCCCAAGCACATCATGTTTAGGCGTGTTTTTGTAATTTTTATGCCGTGACAAAAGTAAAGCACCTAAATGAAACTTGCAACGATCATAGATTATATCTATCAGTTAATGCACTTAAAACCTGTATCTCAATATTTTGTTTCAACTCTTGAAATTATTGCATAGTTGTTTAATTCCTCATATATTCTGCTACAGTATAAATATTCTACCCATCCTCCATCCAATTCATTTGTATACAAAAGCAGTGCTTACTTTCTTTGACAAATAACATTTTCCTCATATCTCCATTTCCATCTATGCCCACGAACTTCTCCAACTATTCAAGGAACTGATGTTGAAGAGCCTCAATTCATTTTCTTATCTCTCAACTGTGAAGATGAACTCAATTCTCTCCCCTGCCTCCTGTACCACACCGCCCACAACCCCCACCTCCCACCCCACACCACACCAAATCCTTTAGCCCCAAATCTTGCGAATAACAATATCTTTGGGGTAGGTATAGTACAGAAGCTAAACAACAAAAACAAGTCCGTTCACCTTGGAAGATGATGCCTTCAGCGTCAATTGCTGTCTCAGTTCATCAATCTCATCCTTCTGCTGGGCCAGCTTCTCATTCATCCCTGCCAAGTGCTCACTCATCATACTCAGCTGCCCTTCATAGCTGCGAGTTGTTGTCTGGAGCTCATCCTGGAAACACACAACAGAATACATGTATCAAGTTTCTTTACTCACAAGCCAGGATTTCAGAATGCATCCCAAAACCTATCTGACAAGATCTAACAAAAATAAAGCTGCCGTTTTAAGGTATCAGCCAGACTGTAATCTCCAATCATGGTAAACGTCCCCCCTTCCGATCCGTAACAGTAGACTCACATAGCCTCTGTATAAAAAAATTCAGAACTCCACAGAGCTTTTTGGCTTTTCTTTTCACTTGCATTGATGGCTTTACATGGCGGGGAAGGGGGGGGNGGGGGGGGGATGAATCCACAAGTAAAGCACAGAATGACCAAATATAATGACTGACACAAAATCATAACACTGTAAATTTAATGTTCACATTTACAAAAATTTAAATAGTCACCCTATAGCAACAAGACAATATGACAAAATTCATTGCCTATCCATTGTCAGCGCTGACATTTAAATTTCAAGGTGAGACACTTGGTAAATCCATTCATACATGATCCAGCTGGGCTGTGGTATACGGTTACGGGTTAGTTAGGCAACAAAATTCCTGTACTGCCACATCACAAACCACAGTAATATTCACCTACCTTCAAGTGAGCATGACTTTGATTTGCCAGTTTGAGCTCATCTTGGCTGACATCTTTTGCCTTTTCTGCAATTTTGAGCTGTTTTAGCAGAGCTCGAACCTGAAAATAATGGATATTAATTTTGAAACTTCCTTCAAACATTTTTGTTAAAAAATTACTCTTTCTGATGGAAGGCCGTTTCTCAAACCTTAACTACTGCTTGTGTCTGTTGCAGCGAATCTGTCTTACTCTTCCACTGGAAACAAGCCCTTTTTCTGTATCAGAGGAACTAGATCCAAATCATCTGTCCTTCTGCTAAGATGACCAAGCTCTATTACAATGTAGCGCTTGACTAATATGGCTATTCTTTAACTTCACAATCTTGTCAGTGATAAAGAAAAAGAAATGTTTGATAGCCAAAATATGAAGCAATAATGTACCTCTGCATGAAAACTGACAGCTTTGCTGTCTGCTTGCTGGAACTGCAAGGTAAGTTCATTGATTCTGGTGCTGTAATGGCTCATAATCAACTGTTCTCTTGTGTCAACATCACTTTTGCCAGCTCCAGCTGTTTCCAATCGACCAAGCTGGACAAAATGGGAAGAAAATAATAAAAACAAAAATTATACCTGTAAGCAAATTAGGAAATAATGCAATAACAGTTAACACCATATCATGGAGATGGCAACATCACTAGATTGGTCAGAGGGAGCGGAAAACTACTCATATTCAGTCAGGAGTCTAGCAAGTTCTAGTCCTTATTTATAACTATTCTATATGAAGTAAACCACAAAGTGCTTATGTCAGAGAGATACTCTCTCACCTGGAAAGCAAAGTAACAGAAGATCTTCAAAAGAAGATAAATGCATTAGCAGGTGTGCTGGCCCTTTCACCTACTAACAAACTTAAGGGGCTTGACCAAACTGGAGTCTTGACTCCAAAATGTCCTTCTCTTCACTTGTTTTTTTAAAACATAAATCTGTAATGTCTACACAGTGAAACTCGAATATAACGAGCACGGATAAAACGAGTTCTCGCATGTACCGAGCAAAATGAAAATCCCCGTTTTTTTTCCTTCTTTGTAATAGTAAACTTGCCTTTCATATAACAAGCACAAAATCCGCTAAACGCGGCCCTAACGAGGTAACCAACCTGCAATTAAGCCCTTGCAACCCTTTCGTCCGCAATAAAACTTTCAGCGGCGAGGAACTCGAACGTTTAGGCTACGTAACAATTTATTGCCAACAATAGGCAAGTCTCGCTGTCTTGCTTATGTAATTTACTGGTAGGATTACCGGTACAAACTAGTTGCGCAGTAGGCCAAGAAGTGGGGTAGGGAAGGATGCGGTGGAGATGTGACCATGCGACGAGAGGAAGATGGGATTTATATGCTCGGCTAATGATTGGCCAAGCCTGTTGTTTAGACCAATCATTGCGCTAGGCAATTTTGATTTCAATCATAACAATTGCAGAAACGGTGATTATGATCGGTCAGTCATTCGTTTCTCGACTCAACATTTGCATTGCTTTGTTTACAAATTAAAACATGGCGGTACCTGGCCACGCCGCGCGGCCCCCAGGTTTGTGGCAAACTTGTGGCATGCTGGCATGTTTACCTGGGTGACCCCTGGGTAGACAAGGCGCTTCCGCTCTACCCGCAGCGAGCAGTCTAGCTATGTTACATCTAGTATATGGGTCTCCCTGACACTACTGACAGTTTTTACATGATTTTCAGTGGACCATGCATGTAACGAGCCATCGGTTCTAATGAGCACCGACGGTCGGTCCCGACGACCTCGTTATATCCGAGTTTCATTGTATAAAATCTGTAAACTTCTATGAGGATAAACATGTTTCTTAAAACTGAAAGAAGTGAACAATCCATTTAAGATATTCTTCTGCCTGGTTGATATACTGTATCAAGTTTGGCTGGCATTGCAAGTCACAGCAAACTTATCATCGGCCTGCACCCTTCTCTTCTCACTCTCAGCCTAAAGATCAGCAACAAACAGTTTGTGCACCACGAATTGGACCTCTCCAGTACTTAGCCACAAAGTTGTAGTAACTCACCATGCTGGTGTCAATGTAAGAGCCACTGTTGACAGAGTCTGATCTTGTGCTGGTTTCAGAAGGAGGAGCAAGCCTCTCTATGTGATCTTCCAGTGAGTTTGAGGGGGTAGTGCTGACTACTCCACTGGAACTGGACTTGGCTGTGTCAAGTTCCTTCTCTAGTTGCTTATTTTTCTGTGCAGATAATGGCAGTGGAATATAATACTTTTGAATATTTTTTTTTTACTTTTTTTTTTTTTACAGATTGGTTGAGTTGTTAACACTAATGTCTTCTCACATGCTAAAAATATCCTGTGCAACTGAGTAGTAATCAGAAGCCCTATAGATATGCCATTTTCATAAAAAGAATTTTCTTTGGATTATGACTAACAAACTTGCTAACCTCACCAGTCATCTTTATTATTGTACATGCCCTCATAAATAAACAGTTTATAAAAGCTGTGTTTCAGTCTTGAGCAGCTGACTTAGCAGTGAATTACTGAAAAATGTAAACAATGCATGCCATAATTCAATATTAGTATGAGAGCAGTATCACTTACCACTTGTTCATTCTCAAACTTAATCTTGAGAAGCTGCAGCTCCAGCAAGTAATGTTCTTTCTCCTGCTCCAGCTTGGTAAGTTTTTGTTGAAATACTGATATCTGTGAAGAACAAGCAGAAGCACAACAAGACAATCAAACAAATCACTGACTTTCTAGCTGTTCTTCTGGCTGGCTTTAGGGGACAAAATTTTCTAAGGATGCTCCATTTGGCTTCAACACGTGTCTTGCAGCTGGTCAAATTGACGCTTAAGCCGCTTTTTGACCACATCAGGTTATTGGTATAATATGAAAGCTGCATTCACATGCTGTCCATAAGTGATGAAAATTTTGACTTTACATCATTCTGACCTGAGATAAAGATGTTAAAAGTGACAGAGAGTCATCCCCATGTAATGGAATAATTTCTGAGAAGACTGTGATTGAAGAACAATTTTTCATTTTAAAAGTCGTCTAATCCATCTCACAATTACTGATCATTCTTCAGTAAATCCAAATATTTTTGTGTACAGAGATGCTTTCACTCTTGAGATCTTGGAAATAAGAAAAGTTAATATCAGATGGCCCCGATCACCTCTTAGACAGCTCCTTGACAATTTTTTCAAGACTTTTTCCAGACTTTTCAAGACCTCAATTTCAAAATTCAAGACCCACAACTTATGATATGACAACCGCCATGAACAAAGAAACACAAAGGGCTGCACGACAATATCTCACATCTCAACTGCGCCCACCATGTCGTGCTCCGTTTTGCGAAAAAAATTTTTCCGAAATTATACTGCAGCGCCGACAATAATGAAATAATGAATTTCAAGACATTTTCCAGACTTTTTGCCTGGATTGTTAACACCCCCCCCCCCNCTCGACTTTTTTAAAGACTTAAATGGAAATATCATCTTCCAGACTTCTGTGCGGACCATGCTCTAGAGCCTGATGTCTCAGATCTTACTCTTAACAACATAAGCCTCATTTTGATGGGCTGTGAGACATTCCTTCCTCTTCCGAAATAATATGCAAATGCTGAACTTTAAGACCAAATTTTTTTTTAACATTCTTCTCTAAATCTGACGGTAACTGCTGACATGGAATCTTTCTAAGAATTTCATCACACGTCAGTCTGCAATGCTTAGATTTAGATATATAAATTCTAAAAAAACAAAGGTCTCTTGAAATATGTAATTGTAATGCATCATCTCAGAACGTTTCATCTGGAATTATCAGAAGCAACAGATATAAGTAACAATACAAAACAAAAAAAAAAGGGGGGGGTGGGATCAAATAACCTTGCGCAATCATTCACTTACATTGTGAATGATGGAAAACAGAATACAAAATCCGAATTTACCTGTTTGGCAAGACCCTCTTTACTTTCTGCAGAACTGTACAAGGTCTTTCTGTTCTGGACTGCAACACTGTGAGGGACAGACTCTTGACATGGCTGAATAGAGCAGAAAATATGAACATGAATCATTTTTGAATAATATATACCGTAGAACCTTGATATTAAGTATTCACTTAATAAGTATATCTTATTATTAAGTATGAATTTTGTAAGTATGGATTCATTATTATTCTGTCATTTCATTTTTGAGATGGATCCTGATTTTATGTTTACCTCAGTAATAAGTACACTTCTGCCATGTATCAAGAGCATACTTTATATCAAGGTTCTACTGTAAGACATTAACAAATCTAAGGCAGAATATTTGCTGTGGGTCATGTTGGAGTTGCAGATAACGAAAGAGTTGAAGCCAGGTAGGAAGCGCTGAAACTGGAAGGGTGCTGCAGATAGGAGAAAATGAGATCTTGACAGTTAAGGAGAGAGTAAGAACAGTACAGGCCCTCAGGGTCTACTGATATCAAAGAGTGAGGAGAATTCAAGAGAGAATAGAAATCTGGTGCTGATGGGTACAAACAGTCAAACTACAATGACCAAGAGCACTGTGCTCTACACTGTTGCACGCATAACAAAGCAGGAATGTACTGGTGCAGATGCAATGAAGCTGACAGAGAGAATATCATGGACCTACTGAAATGGCTTTATTTTGTTTTTCCGAATAAAATGATTGTGAAAAGAAATTTTACCTCTTGAGCTCACAAATTCTCCAAATGAAATAAATATGTGGAAATATAATTAACTGACAAACAAATCTTATGGTCTGGCAGATGTGGACCCTTGTGTACCTCACTGCATACCTTATTGATAGATGTAATATATTGTGCTGCCCTCTGTCTGAAATTGTTGACTGCGGGGTGTGACCTGGGCCCATCAACTGTGGCATCAGAACAGATACTGCTTCCCCTTGTTCTGTACCCTGCAGGCTGGGTGAAAAAGTCTAGGTTTCCAGACATGAATGCTGCCATCTGAAAGTAATAAAAAGAGAAATACATGTGACATGTGCAGAGATGCCACTCTTCAGAGAATTCTCTGATTCCAGAGAATGTTGTCTTTCAGTCAGACAAGGCTATTTAATATCACCCAGAAAAGTCCCTGTGAGAACTTTTGTCATTATGGATCCTCCCTATCTGTATTAGTACAGATTTAGGCATGAACATATCCTTTTCTCTAAGAAATAAAGCGTTCAATAAATTGTTACTAAGACAGGTATGTTTCAGCTAGATAATATAGCATGTTTTTTCTTCCATTTCTCAAATCACAAATCAAAGTCAAATATTCCAATGTATCGATGCACAAATGTAAGAGCAATGCTGTTTGAGAGATGAGCAATTCACTTTTATAGTTATAAATGCTCTGAAAAGTGTGAATGATATGCGTGTTTCAAACTGGTTGAAGAAGGCAATTTTGTTAGCATGTGACCACGAAAGCATAAGTCTGTTACAGACAAAGCATTATCTACAAGGTGTCAAATTTGCCTCATTTAAACATTATATCAAATTTTACTGTTCAAACATTTGTTGCAATTTCAGTCTGGGATGAAGGCAGACATTGGTAAACTACCAACTTCGATTATGAAAATTATCAATTTTTTTCAATTCCACTCAGTGTGGGTATAATTTACAATTTAGACATAAAAGCAACTCATTTTATTTTCAGCTGCAGCCATTATTTCCAGACAAATGTGAAAGTAATCTACAGTGCACTCACCTTGCCAGTGTTGGTGACCAGAGATATTAGTGAAGCTACAACACATTCATCTGTCCTCTTCAGTTCTTTCGTGGCTGTTGGTAACTGGTGCTCAAGAGATACCTTGGAGTTATAGTGCTTCGAGACCTCTGTAACACAAAATTTATTTATGAAAATTCCTTAGTAGTACAGCTGTATATAGTACGATTTAATCTTAAATCTGTGGAATTGTAGTGTTCAGCACCACTTTTGGCAAGAGGTGTGTCACAGCTTTTCAAATTGAGGTTTATATTGCTAGGCTGGGAACAGAGATAGCAAGCCCTAAAGGTGATAGGGATAAACTGATACAAACATCTATATTTCAGGCTAAAATAATGTTGGCTCAGAACTTTCTGTCACCTTATGACAGTACACACATTAAGCTTTCATATATTAGGAACCATTTAGTCGAAAGGTGACTAAGGCCTCAGTTTGACTGGCTGCAAAACAATTTACAGTCAATGTTGTCATGGATGTCTTATAAAAACTGCAAACCAAAATGAAGATTGGAACATTTCATGCTCAAAGCTATTAAAATCTCAAAAACACTATAGGTTAGAGCTCTCTTTCTACCGATATAATGCTTGACAATGCAATCAATAATCAGAATACTCATTCATTATCTACACCGCTCCTAATAAGGTACTCACCTTTCACAGAGTCATGTAGATCATTGAGAGATTTGCACAAGCCAGTGAAAAACTTGCCATGGGATGTTGCTGGGTGACCTTGCCCTTGTATGCCTGCAATAAATAAACATTGTAAAGTCACGGCCAGAGAAGAGAAAACAGAGCTATCAGGCCATCAGTCTCACAACACAATATGAGCGCAACAAAGACCCTTAACCCCTTTGTTACATCGTGTTGATCAAGCACTGATATCACCAAATTACAAAGGGTTCATTGCCATTTTGTAGAAATAATTCATTACATAGGCAACATGTCTTATAGGTCTGTATCACAAGCGAGAGAATGCTACTTTTGGGATGTACTGGGTCATCTAAGTGCTAAGTGCTTTACGTAGTAAAGGGTTAAACAGGAAATGTCTATACATATATATACAATGGAACCCGCCTAAGCAAGACGGCTCCGTTCCCGACGAATCATCCCCCTTAAGCGGGCATCCCGCTTAGGCGGACTATCCATTACAAAGTGACTTCTCAGATAGTTTGTGTGTTTCATTTAAGTTAAGGGATAATCATTACATGTTGCTAGTGAGGTGTGACAACAGAGTCTAATTTAAATTGTATCTGTACTGTTAAAATATACTTATTGCAGTCTACCTGCATTTTCAGTAGACTTGCAGAGCATATTATTAGTCATTATTTGCTGGGAACAGGATTTTTGGAATAAAACTGGAGAGAATTTGAGAGGTCTAACATCTCTGAAGTCGAGTCGAGATGTTCGCTGCCCCCCCATTCAAGTGATCAAAGCTAATGTGGGATCGAATTTACATGATTGTAAACACCGGCAAAGATAAGTGTCACACTTCTCACTCCACATCTGACCAGAGCGAGACGCAAGCGGCGTGTGTCAAAAAGCCTTTACGCAACACGGATGATGGTTATGCCTTTGTGACAGACACCCCAGCCAAGTGCTGTGCAATAGCGCAGGTAAGACTCGTAGGTGTCAGTCATTGCCCAAGCTGAAGAAAGGATAAAGTGTGGCTGACAGCGGGGCGGGGCTTACTTAATGTCTGTTGTCTTAATGTCATCTGTTGATGCTTGCGCGGGTTAAGTGACCAGCGGCTAGGATGTCCGCTCTGATTCGTCCATGAGTGCGCTGAAGGGTCAACTGCCTGACAGGAGGCTATAGGGAGGTAGTGTCAATCACTTCTCACATAACATAAGGGGGGCAATCGGGATCGTCAGTACAAACTTCTTTGTAATTCTCAGGTTTTCAGCTGATGGGCAAAGGTAAACAAGCACTGAGACATAGCAGATAGTGATAATTTGCAGCATTCCTGTCAAAAACAGTGTTTATATTACGGAGATCTGGCTCCAAGTTGTCTCGCTTAAGCGGGTTGCCGTTCCGCTCACATGTATACATTTAAATACCAAAAATTCTGTTCCCCAGGCATTCGTCTCCCTTAAGCGGGAGTCCCGCTTACGCGTGTCCCGCTCAAGCAGGTTCCACTGTATTGCAATGAGATGCATGCACCCACATTCATTCCACCTAAAATGCAGCAATCCTTCAACTGACTGCAGGTGCCCATGCTAATTAGATGTATCTATAATAATACATATTCTCTGTAACATTCTTTTAGAATATAAGGCAAGGAAGTTTACTTTGTGCAGCTAGTAAAGCAACATAGCTGTCAAGCTTGTTGAATACAGAATTGAGTCTTTTCAAGGAATGCAGTAAATCTTTGTTCTTTGATGCTAGGGTTGCTGTGCATGATGAGACAGCATTCTCCTCCTCAAGGCTGTGAAGAAAGACAAGATTAAATATATTAGTTTAAAAAATGCATTGCTGATCTTATTTCTTAACTACTCTACCAATTTCCTATAATTAGTATCCAGAGATGCCATTCTTAAGAGAATTCTCTGAAATCAGAGAATGTTTTCTTCCAGTCAGAGAAAGCTGACATCCGTTCAGGAAACTGCCCAGCAAATGAAATTCATCACTTTTTCATACTTCTTTCTTCCTGTACAAATGTTTTTCCTGGCTCTCTTCTTTTTATTTTATTACATATTGACAGTCTTTAGCTTTGCCCAATATCAACTGCCACTAAAAAAGGCATACTTTTAACTAGGTGATGTAATCTACATGAAACCTCAGAAAGTTCAGAGAATTTCTGGAAATGAGAGCGGTATTTCTGACTTTCTCTCAAAATATGTTCACATCTGCCCAGAAGGAGTGGTAAATATAAAACAGTGGAATCTCTGGTAGGTTCAGGACTCCACATTCAAATAGCTGGAACAGTAAAAAACATGGAACAGTGAGTGAGTCGAAACTAGGTAAGAATTTCTGTACCTTGAAATGTAATAGGGCAAGAGCTTGTTCATATATGCCACCATGCGTTTGAAGTTCTTGGAAAAGGGCTGCAACTCCACTGATGTTTCCTAGTAAGTGGTTAAATCAACAATTAATAACTTCATGATTCTGGGACACAAATGCTTATACTGAGTATGACTCTAACAACATAAATTATTTTCTATAAATTTGGTTAACTTGATGAAACTGACTTGTTCAAGAAATAAGCTTGCCTTGGGAATGGTAAATCTAATCAAATAAGTTAAAAGAATTAATTCAGCGCATAACTTCTGTTACCAAGTCTGACAGCTCACATTATACTTCCAGTCTTATGAATTTATCATAACTGAATGGTCAAGAGCAAGTTCTCACCAATACAGTGAGGGAGTCATCAGCAAGGTTGTTGACAAACTGCCTGAGAGACTGTTCCACCGGTCGAAGGTACAGCATGTTTTCATGAAGGTGCTTACAAAACTGAAAAGAGACATACACATTTTTCAAAATATCTAACAAGGCAAAGTATGCAGCAATCATGTTCCCATTTCAAATTTGGGTTGAAAATATTTTTCACTTCTACAAGCAGTGACATAATTACTAATATGCTGGTTCCTATTTTTAATCCTAGCCTACATTTAGTAGTAATGTTGATTTTGCATTAAACAATGAACCCAAAACACAGTAGACATTCATGGTCAAAACACAGATAAATACTGTACTAAATGTCCTAGTGGCAGAAAGCTGACTCTACCCAAAACAATATTATCTGCTGACAAACAAAAAATATCAAGTTGTACAAGCACAAACGTAAGTTTGTAATGCCATGTTTTCCTATTCCAAATATTCAATTATGACATTTGCCAACATAGACAACTACATAAAGCATCTGTCTTGGACTGTAAATATATGAAATCTCAATTGACTATCTTTTCACTTTGCCCTGGTGATGAAGAAAATGAATTCTGCATACCTTAACATTCAGTTGGCTCAAAGGTTCTGTAACACCATCTGCTGGATAGATTTTGGATCTCTGTTCACTGTATGTGAAGAAGTTGGACAGACCTTTGGTCAGTTCCTCCACCAAATTAGCTCCCTGAGTAATAAGCTCCTTGGCTCGCAACTGGTGTCGGCGGTCATGAGTAGGAAGATTGAGGCCATTCAGCTCTTTTACTCCTGTTTGAAAAGAATAGATGGTTTGCCTTGTTATGGTCACTTGGTGCAAGGAAAAGACTACATATGAAAGCTACATAAAACAAGAGAATCATTACTTGAGGCGGCTGTACCCAACACAAGTAAGAAAAACATACCTACTGAAAGCCTCAGACCCACACTGGAAAACACAACAGTTTAATATCAGGCGCATGAAAAGACAAATTCAAAAGGGGAATGGCAAGGCTTTCATACAATAATCTGTGACAGGAAAATGTGGAGTCACAGTTCTTTCTTTGCTCTAACCTCCCACAAATAATACTATCATTCTGCTGGTGTAACTCACTTGTGTCGATGAAAGGTAACTTCTCCTGTATGATTTTTGTGGCCTGATCAAGACGGCTTTGAAGACTTTTCTCAACAGATGCCAATTTCTGCTCCCTGGGAGGGAAAGATAGCAAATCAAAATAAAGTAAAACATTCATAAAAATCAACAGCACTGGAATTTAATATTTTGCATATTGAGATCATTGTTACTGAATGATAAAAATAGTAATAAATAAATTTAATGCAATTCCATTCCATTCCATTCAATTCAATTTCTTTAATCAAACCCAGGTTACACAGTCAACTCTGCTTACCACAGCTGTCAGATAACAACAGTCACAGGAATTGTACTCTGTTTAATCACTCCTTTATTAATGCTCCTCACTGCACTTAAGTGAAGTAGATTGTGTAAGATGAATGTGTCTAAATTATGACTCACGCAATGTCACATCTTCCACGAAATTCCCTGAGGTCCTTCTCTAGAGTTTGTATCTTCACCTGATTGAAAAAAAAACCACAGATCTTGAACTTTCAGCTTTCACCCTTTACTACCTTCACAGTTCATACTGAGTGATTCATAAAAGGCAGAGAGATGTCAACAAAGTTTTTCAGAATAGCCATGAGGGACCAGATACACATTTTTGTGCAGCTGCAAAAACACAAAAGGACTTGTAAAGAAAAAAAAGTCACCTAGCAACATCCACCCTCTGGTAAAAGAATGGGAACCTTACACAAGAGGCTACAACAAAGAAATAGAACACTGATCTAATCATGTACCGTGTTTCTGAAACTTATTTTGGGCATAACTATGTTAAATGCATAATTTCTTCAAGTCAAAACAGTTGCAGTGAAACAATGGTCCAAACTATGTGAAAAACTTATCTGTCCCTGCGGAAAATTGCATTTCAAACCCCCAAACTTTGCACCAAGAATTGCAAAATTTGCTTGCAAAAAGTGGTAAAAACTGCACTAAATGTGCAAAAATTGCTTTGTAATTTCATATTTACCACCATGTCGCATTGTTTAATACTGAAATGTTGCAAAAATGTAGAAATGGAACACATTTTCTCTGTTCCTGTTCCTACAGTATTGTGACACTCATAGAAAAAGTGTACTTTTTGGCCAATATCAGCAAAATTTGCACCAAATTTGCAGAATATGTCTAAATTTGCGGAAATTTGCAATATTGCATCTAGGCCTCAAAAATGCAGAAATGTATGATGATTTGCAACCGTAAGTTTCCTGGGGGACAGGCTCCTTCGAACACTAAGATTTCATAGCTCAGTTCTTTTACCAAGAACACTTTAGTAAAATTTCACTCAGATAACATACCTCAAGCATAGCCTTCTCCTCCTGTAGTCTGTCTACTTGTTCTTTAGACCTCTGCTGGGCTGAGCTGAGAACCTGCTCATGTTGACCTCTGGATTCTTCAGATTCCTTCAGTTGTTCCTAAAGTGATTTATACACAAGCAAGTGACATGTGAAAGACGCTCACACACAAACTTCCAAAAGCAATAAAAGAGGAAAGAAAGGATATTACAAAAGAAGGCAGGAATGAAGACAGAAAGGAGGAACAAAAGGAAAGGGTCAAGAATTTTATCAAAAGAGATAATGCACAATCCAAAAATTTGGTGAGCGACATGGTCACATTAAAATGTTAGCCAGCCCACACCATGAAAACACTCCAGAGGTGAAGAACTTGCAATGTAAATGGAGTAAATCTATGGACAGACAAAGCATGCAGAGAAATCGGACAGAGCAAGCTGCAAAATTAAGGGAGCAAATGTATCTAAAAGTGTCAGTAGTCTTAAAGATCCCATCCAATGCAAAAGACTGCTCAAAAGAAAGTACAGCATACCTGAAGCTGCCTGACATGCATGTCAAACTGTGCTGACAGCTCTTGCAGCTGTTTGTGCAGCAATGCATTCTCCTCAATCTTGTTTTGCAGTTCTTCATTGAAAACATTTCCTCCCCCATTACAGGCACCTCCTCTCTCTGGTGTAGTTGGCTCCGAACCTTTGTGCTATTATAAACAATACTGCAGGTAAGATCTAATCACAACAGCTATCTATATTCTACAATCAAAACTATACAATTTCATAAACCATTGCCCATCAGAAACTAAAACCATTTTACTGGTCTAACTATAGTTGTCTATCAGACTCTTAAGGCTAATATGTATAAAACAGCATTCATGAAAATGGTAGGCAAAATACATATATTTTTTTAGATTATCAAATTATAAAACTACCATTTAATGAAATCAAAATGGTTTGCAAGACAACTCGTTTATGAAAAGGATTGATCCTAAAAGAAACTAAAGATTTGATTAAAACTAGTAGGTGAATGATCAAATGACCTTCTGTTTCTTTTTACTGCTGGCCTCATTTGCTTCAAGTTCTTCTTGCAAGAAGATAACCCTCTTTGACAACTGCTGGTTGCGAAATGTCAGACTGTCGACCTCTTGAGCATACTTTCTGACAGTCTGGTCTCGTTCCTTTAAAATCTCTTTCAATTGATTTACTTCTCCTTGTTCATCTAGGTATGCCTTTTTTAGGACTGGAATCTGGGCTTTCAACTGTGAATGTTAAGTAAAAATATATCATAATGAACCAGGAAAATCACTACCACTGCATTAAAATTTCTAACCTGTGAAAATTAATGATTTTTATGAATGATTTCTCAACATAAAAATATCCTCTTAGATTTGCTGAAATGAAACCAGTGCAGTTCAGCTGTATACTGATGCACAGCTCCTTAAGAAATTGTGGAAAAAGTATTCATTGATGAATTCACATTGACCATAATTATAGTCCCTTTTTAGTCAATATTGTTCGCAGCCAGTGAAAATTGTTCTTCGTTGAAAACTGTGGAGTGGAACTTTCCTGTGAAAGAGGAGGAGGTGCTCTCTGTGCTTTTGAGTGGTGTTGTACCATGGTTTATCAGGGTAAACTTAAATAGTTAAATCAAGCTCTGCAAATTGACTGGCCCATTAACACATGACACATGTGCCAGATTCTTCAGAGAACTTAATTGCTTTTCTCTGAATGTCCCACAATCTACACAACTCAGTCGTCATGCTCTCATGAGATAAGCAGCATGAGCAAAAGTTGGTACTAGACTGAAACTCCAGATATAAAAATATACACACTCGAAAGGGATGACTGATATGAAGAAACAAAAAAGGAAGAAAAAAGAGGGGCGTATGCTATGCCAAAAAAATACTGTGTGATAACACGATTTTCTGATGCCAAAATCTTGAGTATATGCGACAATGTTACAACTTGCTGGCTAAAGCCAGCTATCATTCCATAGTGACGATACCAAATGAACAATTTTCTGTGAATTGATCCTATGTTAGCTTTACCTTTGCATATTCCCCAGCAAGCTTTTGATATTTCCCTGATAGATCGGCCATCTCTCCAAGTAACCGGATGTGGTCGTGTTTTCATTGGGAGTAATCATTGTAGCCGATGTAAGGTAGCCTTTACTTTCTCTTTTCTTTTGAGAGAAAATTTATTATGACTACTCATGTATGCAGTTTGCTTCAACATTTAATAAGAAGATAAAAAGAATCACTTTTGCAGAATTTTCAAGAGTACGTAGTTGCATTTAATGTTTCAGGAGCCAATGGCCGTACGTTCTAAATGTCGCGCAGCATTCATTTAGATTTTAATTAGACTGTAATCCATAAACAAATACAAAAATCCCTGAGGGAAACATAAGATTAAATGCTGGCTGAAAATACTAGACGAGGCTTTATATGAAGAACAATAAAAACTATTAATTAGTTTTTTTCTTAAACAATGACAAGACAAGCCAAGTTGTTAATGGCATTGTAAAAGGCATTCCCTGCTGGGCAAATAAAGTGAATGAGTGAAGTTTGTTCCTTAAAAAAAAATTATTGATAACGTCATAACACTTTGCTACAGCAGGAAATTTCAATGATGTGAAGCTTTAGAGGCAAAGAAAAAGCCTCTGGACATTGAGACAAATAGGTGAGATCAAACGAAATGTTATCTTTTAGATAGCCAGAATGGAGAATCAGAAATGGTAGGGCATCGTCGTCAACAGCACCATACAGAATGATAATGATAATTATAATATTATGTTGATAATAATAATCATATGGATATTACATTAATATAATGCTCATTCCTATGACAGGTTCTGAAAGCTTAATGCCAATACACCCACAGACCTTCATAATAATTTATTCTCTTAACAATCATCCTTCTATTCACCTTACTCTCTCTTTCTTTTAAACAAGCCCACATATTCTTCTTGATATTTACTCTGCTCCGGTCATACATTGTATGCATGATCTATGTTACCCAAATTCTCGTTTTTGTTATTGTGATAGTTCCTCTATATTTTTTTTTCTTTTAAATGAAGCATATGTTTGGTGGTATTATGACACGCAGACGAAACTCCTCTATTGAAGACACACAGCAGCTCTTTGAAAGATTTCATTTGTCCCAAAAGGGAAAACAAAAAACAGGTCTTGTTATCCTGCATGGTGAGCACTCCTCTTCTCTCTACCTTCCCCATCCTTGTTTGCAGATCACTTCATCTTTTCAGTCTATCTATACAGTTAAAAAAAAAGCATTCATTCCTGCAATAAATAACCACAAATGCTTCATTTTTGTTGTTGAACACACTTTAATGTCATTACCACAACAAACATAATTCAATAATACTAAAAGTAATCATACATTTGAATGTGGAAATACGTTTGACACATGACCACTTTAAATGCATTGTAACATACACTTGTGTTATTCCTCCATTACAGACAACTGGCATAATTATGTCATTTCTCATGTGGTTGAAGACAGTAATGTAAAATCTATATTCACTGCATGAAAGAGTCACATTTAAATCAGTTATCTCTTATTGTCCACTGTTCAATAAAAAAATCCCTCTTTTTTCCTCACTTCAGTGTCACTACTTGCAGGCTCCCTACTCACAGAGACAAGATGGAAAATGGAAAAAAAACCACAACAAAACAAGATTTTTGCACAGGAACAATGTTCTCCAGATCTATAATAAGCTGCAAATTTGGCTCGGTGTAGTTGCAATTTGAGAAACAAATAAACTGTTTAGACTTATAAAAAATCATTGCAAAGAAAACAATGGAAGGACTGTTATTTATACATAGGGTAGGGAACAACAATGGACATCAATAATATCAGTGACTTTCAATGCCATAAACAGCCCAAATTTCATCAAACAAAACCCCATGCAAGCAGCAATTTCATGGCTTTGTTGTCATATGTTGGTCTGCTGTATGGCAAAAAATTCAGTGACATTATTTGTGCATGTGTATGATTAAGGATATATCTAAATTTAAGAATCTTGCATAGAGTACACTCATCTTTAGACAGTGATTTTCAAACATTTCTAAATTACCTCTAGACCCTCCTGATAACCGTTCATCAGGCAATGATCAGATCTTGATATCTGGATTAGGCATTGCTTAGAGCGATTTTAAACAAATCCAACAAGGAATCTGCTTAGGGTGATGTTATAATTCATAAATGTCTGTTCCTTGGCAACATACATCTTACCCAACCTTGGAAAAAAGTTCGAAACATGTCATTTTGAAATTCACTGTCTCTTACAACACATCACAATCATATTACTTTAAGTCATCTTTGTGTGAGAAAAGACAACAAAACACAGCAAATAAAAAAAAAGGGCAAGCAGTTATGTATTATGTAAACACTGCAAAAGTCTCACTGTAAACATTATTGTATTATACTGTATATCATGACACACTGATATGATTCCCTATTATGTGTATATTATATAATATATATCAATATGCGTGTATATAAAATGTAAACTCATGTATAAAATTATATTGTGTACATAAAATGTGTAATTCAGCAATAAAAGCAAACAGCAAAAGTACATTTCAGTTACCCTTTTTCACCATTTTTCCACCGTTTGACATATCTCCAATGAACACCTGAATATGAGACAAATATTATTGAAAACAGCTACAAATAAAAACTACAGAAAGGGAGTGTATGAGAGTCAGAAGATCTATGTTTCATGAAAATTAATATTATGACTTGAAGAATGTATATGATGCAAAGTGCATTGAAAAAATGAACAAAATAAAGTTTTGAGCTAAGATTCTTGCAATCATGATTTTACAGTACTCTATGAGTAAGAACAAGGACTTCTTCGAAAAAGAAAGTCTGAGTGTAAACTGAACACAAAGGAAGCCTGACTGCATTGAGTATTCTTAAACTAAAGCTTCATCTTTCATTAAAGACAGCAAATATGCTGTAAATGCTCCAAAACTGTATTCATTTGCCACTACAAAAAGGTCCCCTAGCCAATGACTAGCATTCCAAGATCTACTTGCATTTTTTTTTTCATGTAAAGTAAACAGAATTACAGAAACAATAGTTTCTAAAATACAGACTAGTGCAAAGTGTACCCTGACAGCTTCAAATTGTGGCAACATAGATGAGATTATGTCCTTCATTAAATATTATACAACACTATGGAAGTCTAGTAATAAGCTATGAAAATGTGATTTCATTCCTATTGACAACATCACACAGTAATTTAAAAATCAAATAGTGACAGAGAAAATAAAAATCTAATTCTACAAGTGTAAAAGTAAAAACAAGTGCTGACAAAAAGATTGAAAAAAAAAATGGATGAAAGGCTGTGGGAAAAGAATGAGGCTGACAGAAAATAGTTCGCCTATTTCTAATAAGCAAAACAGGATAAATAGCAAGGCAATATCCTATTTCAGTAACGATTTTTTAATCAATCAATCAATCAATCAATCACAGACAAGCTTTAGAATGTTTTTCTTAGGCATCAAGGAAGTAAAAGCAAAACTAACACTGACATGATTTATTGTGACAGATGGACAAGTCAAAAGGCAAGTGATTTAAGTCTGTTGGCAATACTGAAGCAAAGTCACTAGATTAAGAGAAACTACATGGTGACCCCTAAAATATATATGTACTAGTTCTGAGAAAAATTGTATGAAGGAAATTATTGCTTACATCACTTGTTTTCGCCATGTTTCTTGAGAATTAAGGTCAATTCATAGATTTCGCAATGATACCAAAGCATCAACTCAATTCTGGTTCTAACTCTCTTACTTTGCCCATATTTGAAATTCAAAACTGCTCCATCTGTTTGCTATAAATTGTCCTTTTGGCATGCTTTTTCATTTTTCAAACTAATTATGCATTTTTAAGCCCACCATTATGAAAGTTTTATCCTTGTTGTCCAACTGAATATATATATGTGGTTAATCTTTACAAATTTTGGTAACCAATTCTCTAAAACTGTAAAAACTATAGTAATTTTTATGTTTTTGCATTTTTTTTGGGGGGGTGGGGCAATTTTGGGAAAGGGGAGGAGCGGGGGACTCTGTTGATTGAATGAGGATATGTGGTATGACCATGAAAGAATAAAAGCATTATAGTCTCCATCCAGGGTTTTTGAAAATTACTTGCCTTCTGACATGTCCACATAAATAACTTTTGATTGCATTATGCATTTCACTAAACTAATTACTACACCACTACATGTATTGGGGAGCATATTTAACACAACTGTTCAGCATTAACTCATGGATTTTCTGATCCACTGACTGTTAGGTTCAAGTAAAATCCTTAAGGTCCGGCTGATTCCCTGGACATCATCACCAGCATTATGGGAATCAAAATAACCATCCCCACAGTCTCAATGTCTGAACTTATTCCTCTTTTACACACAATACAAATCATAAAATTTTCACAGCAACTAGCCTAGTCACTGCTCTGCAATCCTACAATATTGGGTGTAGTCACTTGCAGTTTACTACTGTGCTATAAAGACTTTGTTTTTTTAATTAACAAAAATAGTTTTTATTTCTCCAGAATTCTGTTCACAAGTTCATAAAGGCCAACAGTAATCCTTAGAAACAACTGCTTTTGCTAATTCACAAGACGTCTACTTCTGCTTTAGGTTTAACCAGGATTTCATCTCAGGCTAGATCATTTAAGTTAACCATGGTTTACAGGTAAAGCATGTTCCACTGCACTCTTATGGCAACCATCCATTAGTTTGGTGAGTTAGGGTAAAAGATGCTTACCGTGAAATGATGTATGCTTAAATATAATTCGGAAATGTTGAAGCCTTTCTTGGAATTCTTTCTGTAACATGTTTATGATTCTTGATGGGAAGAAAAATGTAATAATTAAGTTTCTTCTCTTATTAATTTCCATGGACTGGATTGTTTATTCTCCCACATATTTCTTTGGTATGTAACATCAAACAAAACAACAGTGATGTAAATGGTGCTCCTTTATGTCTCTTGCATAGCCTTTTCTGCTTTCCTAACACCATCAGTCAGGAACTGAAGATAGTTATATGTGGATGGCTCTGTGACACTGGAAGAGAGCAAAGACAAAATTAAAAGGATTAACAATTAAAATGTAGCACTACATTTTCCTATGCTTCACTAGCCTGTTATTTCATTATCTGAAAAAGCTTGGAATCATTTAAAGGTCAAAGATCTGATAATTATCTATTGAAAATTCACATTACTTACCTATAAAGTTTCAAAACCACTGCAGAAACCTTACCAATTCAAGACACCTCCACATCAGTAAAGAAATAAAAATTTCAGTTCAGATTTTAAAACTTATATCTTTCCAACCATACAATATTATCTTCAGAGAATCCCCCTGATTCCCAGAGATATGAGCAGAAGGTGTGTTACAGATGAGCCAGTTTAAGGTATTAAAAAATAGTTTCCAAAAACCTGACCATTCAGAGCACATCTTGCTAACAGTACAGACCGTATTATAGCCTGAAATCATGACAAATCTAAGTAAGCAACAAACTGATACATATGACATATTGAGTCTTACCCATGCTCTGCTACGCCTATCTCCATATCAAGGAAATCATTGGCATTGATTTTGTGGACCACAGTACCATTGGGGAGTGCAACTATCATCATCACTGGGAACTGATACATGTCGACAAATGACCGAGCAAGTGACGAATAAGGTAGTGTGAAATCTGCAGCATGCGCCTGAAACAGAGTGACTATAATTTCAATGCACCATAATTTTAAAACATAAAATGCCAATCTAAAAGGCTTATGTGAGTGAAGGCTACAATATCTTGGTACACCATGCTAGATGCATTTCAGGGCTTGCTCAGAAGAAGGTCTTATCATGACAAAAAAAGGTAAACTGTATCAAAATGGAAAGGGCACAGACAAAATAAGAGCTTTCAAAGTCATCAAAATTATGAAATTGTTTGGTCTGCTCTTCATTTACCTACATCATGCTGGTTCATCCATATTTAAAGAAAGATATCTCTTGAAAAAGGTTTTGTCTCGATATAACCATAAAAATGGCAAGGTAACATCAAACAAAAGCTGTTCATAATTTCCATACACTGTCAGAGAATAAACTCTCTCTCTCTCTCTCTGTGTGAGTGTTTGTGTGTGAGTGTGCGTGCGTGTGAGTGTGCGTGCATGTGTGCATGCACATGTGTGCCTGCCTGTCTGTCTGTCTGTATGAGCCATGAAAAAAACAAGTAGACTTTTGATATGTTGGCCATTTGTTTTTAAACAGATTGGTACATTTCATAAGAATGTTACTTAGGATAACAGAAAAATGAACATTAAACAACACTGGTACACAGTGGACAGATGACCCAGGGAGATGCAACAGAGAGTAGCATCTAAAATAAACATATGTATGCTTTCTCTTATTTGTACTACGTAAGAATAAACCTCACCTTCAAGTCAACCACCAAAGACCAGGAGCTGACGAAGCGCTCTGCCAACAGATTCATAACATCCCGGCCCTGGAGAGCAGAGTCTCGCAAGGTCCGGGCTGATCCTCAGCAGCTCTGATCATCCAAGGCACCCCAAAGCAGTATGGAATGTACAAGTTTGTGTTCTGCTTTGGCACGGTCAAAAGCTTCTGACAAGTTGTAGTATTTTATCTGATGATATCAAAATGAGCAGATAAGATACATTAACAAGATGCATGATGAGAGATGAAAGCTTTCTTTAATGATTTTTGATTAGGTATATTGGACTATGGAAGGGACCGCCTGCTCAAAACTTTCATTTTCAAAATTTGAAGCCTAGTTCAAAATATAAACCATCTTTGTGCATATATGCAAAACATTCACTTTTGCTTCTGCAATTTACAAACTTTAGAAGGACTCTGATGATTAATGAGTTCAATGGAAGTTCACTTGGTCCCGTCTTTTTAAAGCTGTCGATTTTGCTAGTCCTATCACTGGCCTTCTCTGGTTCATGAATCATGGACAGCACAATCTACCATGGTCAGCTGAAAGGATGATGGTCATGGTATGAATGATTTACTGAATCAATAAACACTCAACATCTCTACTGTTGTAACTGACCTCAAAGACATACTGGGCATTTAACTGAAAATTTAATACTCTCATCTTGGACACTGAACTATCCATTATTATTAATATCATCCTGATGTCAGGCCACCTATTGCAAATGTGTTCATGCTTGATCACAGCCGATATGTAAAGCAACTGCTAAATCTTTACCTCTTTAAATGGGAAAAGTTTGAATTCTAAAGCATCTCTGCAATCCTGTTCTGCAATTTCTGCATCCCATTTTATCTCAGCAGGTGAATTTTTGTCCTCCTGAAGGCAAGAAATAATGTAAATAATATTTACTCTGTTCTCAAAAATGGCTGTTTAGAGTTAGACCTATTCTATGCAACATCTTATTCATTCTTACTGAGACTTTCATTACGCTCCCATCTCTAAACACTCTCTCCTTCCAAGAGGGACAGACTGTTCCTTTTGTTTCAGCGGCATTGCAAAAAGAAACTTGTTCAGTTTTTTTGTTTCAAATCAACACCAGCTTTAGAAATTGATTTGTCAGTCAGATAGCAAAAATATATTCATGACTTGTCATCCTATTAAGAAAGAACAAATGGTTGAACAAATAACAATATTACATAGTAATTTACTACTGATCATAGAAAAAAAAACAACTTGTTACCTTTCAAAATTAAAATACAATTTTCTTACCTCATTTTTGTGTGAGGTTTTCTTTGATGTTTGTGGCCTGGAATGTCCAAGACTAACCAACTCCATTAAGGGCATGTAGCCAATATCCACTTCCATACTCTCCGGTGTATCCTTCTCATTGAGCCACTCCATATCTGTACAGCAGAAAGCAATCCTTTGTCAGTTTATTTTCATGATGTACCCTCTCATCTACTGATCTCTCATTTGAAAATGAGGCCCATCCATGGGTATGTGTCATCTACAAACATGCTTCTTATACTAAGTAAATCTTGATCCAAGAGGGGTCCAAAAAATTCTTCTGGCAAGCATTATTTGACAACTTATCAGGGCAGACTACAACGACTTGAGGAATACAATTTTCGAGGACATAGTTTACTAAACATCTGATTTTTTAATATTTTAACCAAGCTCAAATCAACACCACCACTGATTAAGCATCAGCTAAAGTGTCAAGATAACTGAATTTAACAATGACTATCTCTCTAATGGGATCACTAAGCAGAAATTTACACAGAGATGTCAATGTTTGCTGGAGTTGTCAGTGATCCTTTGCCAAATTATATGCCTGCTTGCAAATAAAAAAAAAATCTATGTATATGTTGCTGTCAGTGACTCTTTGCCAAATTATACTTACAGAAACAAGTCTATGTATTGTGGAGTTGTCAGTGATCTACTGTTAGATTATCAGCCCTCCAAACCTAAGTCTTTCAAGAGATATAAGTTTATTAAAGACATATGTTTACTAACTTACCAACATTCAGCTTCCGTTCATTGGGTACATACAAGTGAAAGTGTTCCACTCTCGATCCATCTCTAGTCATCAGGAGAGAACCAGTGAACTGGGCAGGGGTGAACCAGAATGGAAATCTAGGTGGCTCATTGAGCTGGAATTCTGCATGAAATCTGAAAGACATGTAAAGATATCAGTGAGTATTAAAATTTTGTCTCGCTAAAACAATGTCTATCAAAGCTGAAAATACAAGTATAATTTTTTAGTTGAATTATGAGCAGGATGTCCACAACTGAAGAAAAAGATAATCTTCCTTCGGCGATTCTAATTAGTGGGCTTCTAATATAAAGGATTTGGTCTTCTTAGCTATCTTCACATTCTGCCTTATGGATATATTACTAAGCTTAAGCATTTACTGAGAATAATCAAGTGATGTCACTTCATCACCCTGAAACAACTCTAACAAGAGAACTATTACTGATAAAGTAAATAAAGTGTACATTTTGGAATGAAAGACTTCTTCCCATTAACATTTTACCTGAACACAACCTCAACAAATTTGTCATTCACAGCTCTAACACAGGCTAAACCTCCTTGAGGTGGAAACCTCATAACCAAAAATGGGTGGGGGTGGAACATGGAAAGGAGACGGTGAACTGTATGACCTCGTCCAAGGACACGTGGTGGGTAGTAGCGGGTGCTGGGTAAGGATGAAAAACCAAAAAATCCACGGGGTGCTTCCACAATAGTGTAGACAGTGCCTGGTGAAAGACAGAGAAATTCTCCAATTCTTTCAGCCTTAAAAATATTTAATTTACTCAAAATCTAACACTCACATACCATTTAATGGAACAAAGCTGAAATTGTACAATGTCCCCACCACAAAATGTTAATATTATTTTTTAACTCAGCGGGTTATTTCTATTTATCAGCTTGCAACACATAAGGGATAGGTATGTGCCTAGTTTGGAATAAAAATTTAATATTTTGTGAAAACAACACAGTATCTAGCAATTTCAGCTTAAATGCTACATATATGATGCCAATATGTCATGTTACCAAAATATACTGACTTCCCAGATGATTTATGACTGAAAAGAGAAGGCTGACAATCAAATCCCTTTTTTAATTAATTGACACTAATAATATGACAAGGCAAAAATCAAGTTCATGATACTGATGAGGTTCAGTATGAGGATCAATTAAACATGGTGATGTAAATGGCATGTAATAAAAATAGTGAAATATTCTTGAGTCCAGGTGGAAACTATACTAGCTAACATAGGATGAAAGACCCCTAATACTCCATGAGTACTACTGACAGCAGAAAGCTGAAGTCTTGCAGCCATCAAAATAGCAGAAAAGAGCAAAGGAAGATTTTTGCCCTTGTAAATAGCATTATCACCTGGTGATGGAATGTTTTCAAGGTCTTCTGGCAACAAATCTTTGAACCGAGGTACTCCAAACTCTTTCTTGGGAATATGGGGCAACTTCCACTTGAAGAGGCCATAAAAAGATTCGTTATTGTTGAACTGTTGATAAAGCAAAAGCCTGAGGTTAATTCTGACTGACAAAACACACTCCAAAACGTACCTAACGTTACAGCTAAAGCACATAAACAGATAATGGATGGCAAATATAATGACTGCAGTTAACGGTGTTGTTACTTCTGAATCAATAATCTACAGAAACTGCTCTTTGAATACTTCTCCATGAGATCTCAGAATACTTAATAAAATACAAAGAACTGGGATTGTTATCTCAAAGCTCCATTCTTGATAAAACAAAAAATGGCATGGCATGAACTTCACAAACAATTAGAAAAAGTGATGCCAAAGAGAGAAAGACACTCAGTCACTTTCTTTTGCCTCATACTTCAAAGCTAAGATATTATTGTTAAGAAAGCTTACATCATGTTCCCAATCTTTGGTCATTGTTGATAAGTTAACGGGTGAAAACCTCGCCTCTATAGTCACAACATCCTCTCCAGGTTCGACATCTGCATTCAGAACTGCATCCTCACCCTGTGATTGAAAGACAGTATACTGATGAATTTTTTATGCTGAAAGTGATGCGAGCTTTCTGGTGCAAATGAGGTGTTGCTATCTAATTTCAAGGGCACAAATGTGACGTTTATGACCTACAATAAGCATGCAGAAACAGATCATTTACATAAATACACACAGTGTAGTGACAGAATCTGGATAGTCATTCCTCTACTTTCCATGAATAAAAATAACTTTGACTCATGCTTATATAGGTATCAGACAGGGTAATCACGCTCATAAAACTTCATCCACTCTGCTCTCTTCCATCTTGAGCAACTTTGTAAATCAATCCACCATTCCAGCAATCAATAGTGGCTATCTTGCGAAGACACTATCAGTCAATTTTACCTTGCAACATCATTTGCATCTATGATTCTAAAGGTGTGACAATCAAATTGTAATATTATGAAAAAGATCTTGATGGAAGGAAAAATACCTTTGACTTTGCTACAAGTTGCAAAAGCAGTGGCCCAGCTTCATCAATGCTTAGATGAAAGTCTCCATCTTTGTCAAAGTCTGAAAAGAGATCAATGACCTCCCAACCTAGAGTGTCTGTTCTCTCAAGCAAAGTGCTCTCTAAAATGTATCGCTTGTGGTTCAGCAGAACAGCTGGAATGAGGACAGCCAATATAACCACAGCTATTGGCACATAGCAGTACAGCCATCTTGGAAGCACCAGAGTGACCACTTTTGACTTCGCTTTAGCAACAGACTTCCCTTCAGTATCTTTCTCTGAACCAACTCCAGAGCCTGCTGAGGATCTGTCCTCTTTGCCATTACTGGTTGCCTTCCCTCTTGTCATCTCCTGAGGATGTTTCTGTTCATGTTGCCGCTCTTGGCCTTGATTAAAAGGATGCTTTACATGACTGACCATGTTAGCCCTGGTACAGTCTGCATCACAAGTCTAATCACCTACATAGTGCTGATCACAGAGCTCCAAGTTTTTGTTAATCTGTAGATAACAACATATAACAAGTATCAGAATGGCTCATAGTTATTGTGTATACTCTAACTGTTGCTGCACTACACTTGCATTGGTATCAGCATCCCTGCCTGTGTCCCACCAATGCATTTATCAAAGCTTTTCCATAATATGGTTATGGTGTAGTTTGTTGAATGACCTCTCTTTCTTTCAGGGTACTCTGTTCTACAAACTCTTAAGCTTGCATCACCTTGTATGTTGGACATGACAGGCTGCAGGGTGCTAAAAAGGGTTCAAATAATTATGAAAATAACACCCAAACATCATATTTGATTCCGAATTTTCTGCCCATTATTTTGAGAGCAAATAAAATCACTCCCCAGGTGGGTGTCTGGTCTCAGGGATGAGTGTATGTAGTCTATGCATATTTATCAGATTAGTTTGAAATTTTAACAAAATCGTTTCCTGTCTAAGCAGCAAAACCTGCAAATAGCAATAATGAACAGTAGGTAAAAAGTGTAAGTTCAAACTAGACTAGACTAGTTCTAATTCTAGATCAAAATCATGCAGTATGACTGCACTGTTCTGTTTAGCAATTTTCACCATCTGTAATTTATGGCCACAAACTGTTAGTGTAGTGTAAACTAAAGAAATGACAGTCTAATCTTCCTCCCTAAAAATCTTTTCAGACCATACATCATACATAGATAATGCACTCTCAAGAAAACAACAAAATAAACTCCAGTTCACACTAAATAGCAATCTTTATCCCAGTGTTTACCATGAACAATGCCAGAAACATC
Organism: Ellobium chinense; assembly: GCA_033807755.1. Taxonomy (NCBI): domain Eukaryota; kingdom Metazoa; phylum Mollusca; class Gastropoda; order Ellobiida; family Ellobiidae; genus Ellobium; species Ellobium chinense. The sequence goes on from JAWQUT010000236.1 coordinate 557,501, forward strand.
TGCTGTGGTTACACGGCAGAATTAATCTCAGTCAGGACGAAGACAGAGTTAGTGTGTCAGCCTACCTGGTTCGCAAGAGCAGCACTATCGGTGTATCGGTAGCCTAGAAATAGATTTAAAACACATGGGTAGTGTCCCTTGAGTTTCAAACTCCGTTCGCATTTTCAAATGCAAAGCTTTAATATTTAATAATACGTCAACATGTACGTGATCCCAATCTTGACCACTTGAGGAAAAAAAAATGCCCACTAAATACATCCATCCTCTACTAAACTGTCTTTCTTGTCTGGTGGGATTTATTCCACCTTCTTTAATTTTTTTTTTTTAATTTCCTGCTTCACCCCTTTATCTCAATAACCTCATTCTCCACCCCTTCACTCCAACCAGGCCTCTTCCATTCCATCTAAAGACACTCATGTTACGGCCAGTTATTATAAATGAGGCAAAGTGTTCCAAGAAAGGTTGAAATAATAACTGGGTCTTGTTTCTCACAATTTTGTTGTTTAACCATGTTGGATTTGGTCTCTTTATGTATCTGTCATATTATGAGATTGTGGAGAGCTTCATCTGATATTAGTCAGCACTACTCCAGGTCACTTCAGAAATATAGTTACTGCTGTTATTGCTTCTCGTCATATAGTCAGAGATCCTGATAACAAAATTATTTGATTAAGCCATATGTTGACCATACTAAATAACACTGTGAAACTTCTTTAATGTCCCCCTAATGGAACCAGTTAGCTCGTTGGCTCCATCTGCTGTACCAATTTTATTGTCAGCTTTGTCATATATCCAATCTGGTTAACATGATGCAAGGATAATGCAGTCTACCACTGTCAGTTTAAAATTCAAATGATGGTTGGACTATCTAAATGTCACTGTAAAAGCATGATGGACACGAGCATGATGAGCACTGGAGTTTGAAATCCTCTCCTCTTCATGATGATGAAGTTTCTAAGAAATACTAGAACACAAACTTTCTCTTGCTTAGATTATAAGTGTTAGACAATTGTTTGATATTGTTAGCACTCTCATTTCGCACCTACTTTTGCTAATGCCCAGCTTTGTCTCCTTGTAGGATTCACTAGAGCACTGCTCTTGCTTATAATGAACTTTCTCCTCCTATTTTCTTTTTTTTTTGTTATAATGTGTCAAAGATGCTGTAACATACATAAAAAGTGACTTTGTATATTTAAAGACTAGGTCTCTTCGTGGAATATCTGTTACATTTTTACTGTCTATCAAAGCCTCCTTGCACCCCAACCCAAGGAAAAGAAATGAAAACAAAAAATATTTATGCATTGTTTGGTTTAATCATTCACTATTTATTTCTTTACATCAACAGTGAACAGCCATGAGAAAAGTAACAAGATATTATGTGTGACTAGGTGAAAAGCATGAAGTGCAACTAGTCCTCTTATGCCTGTACTCTGATACTTAATACTGTAACATCATTCCTTCAGCCATCGTCAGGTGAAGACTGGTCAACTGTTTAACTAGCAGAACAAAGTTATTTGCAGGATGGCACTAAGAACAGCTAACCTTTTTCTCAAATTTTGCAAAGCATGTCATGCAAAATAATATCCCATCAAGTGACTTCCTGAGCCACCATAAATACATGTGTCAAAGACTGGAAAGAATTCATGAATTGGTCATTTTTATTCTTGGATTTTCAATTTATATATGTGGCATATATATCAATAATCTAAGGACTCTGCTGCCTGTTATCAAAACTGTCCTATTTCTTTTCTTGTGGGAGGAAAAAAACAGTTTTTCGGAAATGGCATCCACAGTGTCCATAACCTCACAGCAATAGTCAATCAAGATTCTTTCTCACAGTCCACAACACAACTTTCCAGTTCCCCAGTTCAATTAAAGCTAATCATATTCTAAATGATCCCTTCTTATCAACATAACAAAGGGGCTGATATAATCATGTACATAAATCAGCTAATGCTTCATTCACAGAATGGATGTGCAAGCTAGATTATTTTAATAAATGTTGATTAATACAAAGCAAAACTTCGTTGATTCAGTTACAACACTGCAAATGTATGAGCATAAAGGCATTATCAATGCTGAGATATAAATGTTGAGACAATGCCTTCATGTTCTGATCAGCTGATTACCAAACATCTTAAGCAGACAAGTCTATTCTACTTGCTGGTTGAAGCTGTAAAGACAACCTGGAATTTACATGCAAACCTGAGAAATGCAACAAGAAATTCTGAAATATGAAAATGTGAATGTGTGATGTGAATACAGTATGTGTGTGCTTTCTGAATAAAATAATAATGTAGCATCTTGACCCCTCTACCACATCAGCAGAATAGGAGAGATGACAATTCTGGTGTTCTAATAAAATATACAAGTATATGAAGACAAATGTAAATAAAGCACAATGATTGGGAAAAAAACTTCTTGCAGGCTCATATAATAAAAAAAATGATAAAAAACTAAGTACAATAAATACTGTCACTGAAGACAGATTTGTTTGTGAAAAAAAGAAAAACTCAGATCACTTGAATATGAATAAACAAGAGACAAACAACAAGGCATAAGCTTTTATTTACCACAAACTTGTACAAATGATTTGTATCAAATCACTGGGATTATCAAAGACAGGTTGATATGGTATTTTAACCTGCTTAGAAGAATATCATCTGTTTACAATAAAACAACAATTTACAATTTTAAAAAATATACATATTTGCAAAACTTGCACTATATTTCTGTGTCCCTGATCCATTCATGCCTATTTGGTATATTTTTTTTTTCAAATTCTTTGGTGAAGATCCTTGAGAAAATTTCAGTTTTGGTTAACATTACATTCCCGAGCCAGCATTCAGGAAAGGAATATCTGTGCTTTCACTTTATCACTGCCAGTCAATACTTCCACATCTTGTTGGCCATCTGCCTCCACCATACCTGTTATGGAAAATTTGTACCTTGCTCTGAAACTCAGAGATGTTGACATAGGTCCCCTGAAAGAAACAAAAAAGGAACCAGACTATAACATCATGCATCATATGCAATTCATTGTGATAGATCATTGAATGGACTTTACCACTACTGCCTCACATCTTTTTTTTTTGGTGAGATGTAGGCCCATAAAGGGAATCTAAACATCAAAATACAGTAATATGATAATGTTAGACAGTGCAAATTCACCAAGTCCTAAATTTAGTATCTTGAGTATTCTGCTGAGTCAGGCATAACATCTTGCCTATCATGTCTGTAGCAATAATTGGAATCATATGGTCAGTTCAATACAGTCTTACTCATGGTGTCATTTCAGCAACAGAACACAGATATCATACTATTTGAATTATGTCAAACACAGCAAACTTTGCACCTTTTGCCATACTTCCACACCAGTGAAATTTTCAACTGAATGATGTTCAATAATTCTAAACATAGCTAAGAATAACTTTTAGATGTGCATCCAATATAACAGTTAACACACTCCTGAATTTAGAGCCTGGATACAAAGAAGGATCTCTAAGACATGCCTGTAAGAGTCTCCTCCCGGTTTCAGTGTAAGCTTTCCTTCCATGGAGGACTCTTCTGTTGTTGAAGCTTATCATATCCCCTGGTTGTAGACGATTTTCATACTGAAAACAAAACAAAACAAAACATCAGCATCTTGAGAGATCCAACAGAATTCATAGGGTAAGCTGGAGAATATATTCAGATTACAAATGTAAAATAGGGCAATAAATTTGAGATGAAATACAACATTTACAAGTTTAAGAGCTGCTTATAATTATGTATTGACACTAGTTACTTTGCCCCTAAGACTGGCATAATTTACCAACATCTATCTATTTCCAAACTACATCTGCAACCCACACACAAACGCACATCAATACACACAAAAAGAAGTTCTAAAGAAGCTAGAATCAACGCCAGGATAAACTAAGAATGGATAATAGCTGAACATATTGATTCGTTACACCATCACCATCTTAACCCCACACTGAGTTTCTAGTGATACTCTTGTGATGTTGCTGGTTATGATGATAAGATTGGTTCAAAACTGAAATATATGTACGTTTTGAGGAACATGCTGGTGGAAGCTAAACTGGAAATTTCCTTCCCTGTTAAGATTGCTACTAAAACTGCAATTAAGAATCAATTTGCAGTTTCACTTACCACGGAATCACAATAATGAATCATAGTGTAGAACTGTTTATATGCCTTGTAAAAAGGTTCTACATCTTTCTGTGGATTGAAGCAGCAAACTTTTATTTGCATTTCCGAAATGTGTTATGTGGAAATGAAATTAAATTACAGGAAACAGAGATTGAAAGAATCTTATAACGTAAACACAGAAATGGACCAAATACTCACACTGATCACTGGCCCCATTCAAATTAAAACTACTTAATGGCAAGGTGCTTAATATCATGTCAGACTTTGCTGAATCACAACATTTATTGGAAAGTGCATTTTCTTCATGAAACATATACCAACAATGCCATAAAATGCAAGTTTCTTCATGCTCCCAACAGAGTTGCTCTGAAGTGATGTCAAGCAAGGACGTATAGACCTCCTTGTTATTCCAATTATTTTCAGATTAATTGCATCATCACATACTGATCACCAAATGATCTGTTGCTCCAGTCAACAAAACACTGAACTTGCTGCATTTCAATGGTCTCTTTGTGTTCTAGCTCCTATGCATATATATCTTTCAGAAATATATTTCATTAACCATTTACATGCTACATGTTTTATTCACTGTAAATAGAGCATTCTTAAGCTAACTATTTAAATGAGCAAGTTGGTATACCTCTGGGACTTGCAAGGGTGCAATCAGCATAGGTTGCCACAACACACTTACAATCTAGAGAGAGATTGAAATATATATATGAGCATAAATGGGAAAGTCAGAAGTCATGTTTGGGTACAATAATAAAATAATTTCTCATCTTCTCATAAACAAAGTAAAATTGATTTATTGATACAACATGGTGAAAGGATCACAGAGAAAGGAATACTGTAAAAACACCCATCAAGTTTGGGTTAACAACCTGATGATTTTTAAATTCACAACAACTTTATAAATCCTACATTATCACAATCCTAGTTTGCTCTGGTGGGGCCAAACTCCACATGCAGCATACCACAATTATAACAATACATATCATACCTCATCTTTGTGATTAATCGTGATCAAGGGTCTCTGAATGCGAACATGTGCAGGGAACTCTCTGTGGATACAAAGATATAGTTAAAGCAAACATCAAGCATTCCACAGACTCAAAAAAGCTACATCTGTGCCAGTTGCTGCATCTGCAGTCACCATTACTGCTGCCTTTTTACAGAAAGTACTGTGGTCTCATCAAAGAGAGAGACAGTTCATCATACAGTATGATTAAACTCAGAAACAAATCTTCCATTCAGACCTCTTGATTTCGTATCTGGAAAAAAGTAAGTTTTCACAAAACTAACATGACTTAACATCATTTTAGTGTAACATCTGTCACATCTAAATCAGGATTATCCCTCACAGAGTTTTATTATGCATTATCCTGTAATACATTAGGTGTTGCAAATGTGCAGTTGTATTACCTTGTGTAATCCACTGTGTTGGCACAGCTAGGAATCTTTGATAGGGTGTAGCACAAATCTGGATACTCCTTCTTGAAATTGTGGGCAACTTCATGGAGATCTACAAAAAAGTTCTCTCCTCCTTTGATGCTTTCATCAAATCTATGTGGACAAACAAAAATGGCAAAAAATTTACTTATTTTATTCCAGCTCATCATCACAGTCTTTAGATTGTCCCTTTCTCCTTCATACAAATTAAAAAATTTTGTAAAAATTCTGTCTGACATTCTTCACTTTGCATTACTAAGTAAAATGCTCATAAATTTTCAGGAAACTTTAAATTTTAAACCCTACCTTGCTTACTGCACCATCCTCTTTCAGCCTGAAAATCTTCTACATTTTATACAGGATTGTTCATGCATGTAAATATTTTTTAGCTCTCTCTTGGGACAGCACTGTTGTGGTAATGATACACTTCATTTAGTCCTAGACTAGTCATCGAATCAGTGTTTTCATGAGAAAGGGCCTATTCTTTAAGCCTTCCCCCATCCCTTCTTAGATGGTAGATTTCTTAAGGTATGTTTGCATTGTGGAGCGTGCAGATTGTAAGCTATATGCAAGAAAAAGAAGATGTTGCACTCTTACTCAATGCAGTGCAGAAGTTGCAAGCCTGGGGGTGACTCATAATGAATCTGGTCCATGTGCAGGTCCAGCCCCACCCCTGTGTAGGCAGCATTCATGGGCTTTGGGGAGGACTCAACATCAAATATCTGGCAAATTCAAAAATAATTAGCTGAACATTATATTTGGGCTGAGGCCAAATGGACTAGATAGATTAAAAAAAAAAAAAGAAACTTGTTGTTTTGAAGCTACAAGTGTTGAATGTGAAAGGCACAACTGTTTAATGATATTTCATCACTGGCCTATCAAACAGAAGACACTACACAACAATGATCATACTGCTTAATAATTAGCACTAAGCACTGACCTCTTATTTTTTCAGTACATACACATCTCTGGCAGATCTTGAACCACACTTAAATTGTTGTTGATCAAATGTATCCAGCAGCATTTTAGAACTGAATCATTCCCTCATTGCTTCCTTGACTCCCAGAAATGCCATCCACTATCCAGCTATTGCATCACAGAATGACAATATGTGAGCAGTTGAAGTGTGGTAGGGTCATGGGCGAACACAAGGCTCACATGTAAATGTTAGTGAACTACATTCAGGGAGTTGATATTTAAGGCTGAAATTGCTGTGAAGTTAGTGTCCCTGTGGTGTGGTGTTAGCACGTTCAGACTTGCAAGTTGAGAGACCTGGATTTGATCCCTAGTAGGGACAGAAAATTTTCTTGTGTTAGGTTTTTTTCATCGTTTCTTCTCAAAATTGATCTTTCACATATTTTGGTAAAATCTCTAGTCATACACCTTCCAGACAATGTCAGTTCATGCTCATATTCTTCTTCCCCTCTCGTCCCCATCCTTAATGAAGAATAAAAAATAATGCCTTATCATCTGGTTACATAAATTTAAGACAATGATGATGATTTAAATTATAAAATGAATGACATGACCATAAACTTACATCTCCATAAATTGTGTGCTGTATTGGTGCAATTCGCTCAGTTATCTGCAAGGTAGTTTAAAATTTCAATCATCTCTGCAGACTCATAAATCTGTAATGAACATTTCTCACAATGATAATCATAAATTTACTATGGAACTTCTTTTCAGCATATCTCTTATTCTTGTCTGCATTTGTTTTGGGGCTCACTTTTTGGGAAACTCAAGCTGAAAAAAATACTGTAAGTTTGTTGTTTACATGCGAAAGAAGCTGCTGGTGATATGATATGGGCAAAAGTGTATATCATCAGATGAAAATTTCAAAGCATACCTATTGACGTACTTGAATATTAAACAAATTGGGGACGGAGATATGAAATATAATGCATAATAAGAAAAATAATTTTTCAGCTAAAATATAAGAGCAAAAAGGAAAAAGGAATTAAAATAATATTGTTGAGACTGACACAAATGCCCTGACACAGCTGCCCTTACACAACTGCCCTTACCGGTCCTATAGCTCCTCTAACAGTAGGCACATTCTTTACCAGACATAACCCTATTTCATTCAGTGCCATCAGCCACCTGTATGTGTCAAAAATATAAATGTCAAGAACTCTTCATAACTATTAAAATTAATATAGTACCTAAATTTGACAATAATTCATAAAAAATTGAAGCACTCCACAAATAATGCTCAGCAAATGTGAGCAACTATCAGACAATTAAAAATAAAATCAGTTGAATAGAGCAGTGGAACTTTAGTATTGCTCCTATCTGTGATGTCCATTACAATGGCATGCAGACTGTAAATCATACAACATGTTCTAATTTAGAATGAATGTTACCTTCTTTTTTTATAACTTTGCTAGAGTTATGAATAGAATAACACCATTTTGGTTTTGTCATGCTCTAAGAAAAGAGAGTGTTAAACACCAGACTGTGAGATGACTGAAATACAAAACTCATGGAGTGCTGTTGATATGACCACATAAAACAAATTCATATGGAAATATAATACAACTGCTATTTGAAACTCACTTGTAAAGACCCTCATCTGAATGCATAACTTCCTTATAATCAACTTCAGGGATGATTTTCTAAGGAAAGACATTACACCAATATCATCAGCGTTATGTTAGACAGCTTACTCTTCTACATGGAGTTTTACAGTGTGATATGCAGTTAATCAGTTGTCTGTTTAGCAGCACAAGACATTGCAGTAAATGTATTACCACTGAACCATTAAATGACGATGACCGAAACATAAGAAAAATACACAATTTATCTCAAAGAATTGCAACCTGTCATTTTCCTCCCACCCCTGAAATTTGTTTTCTTTTTCTAGATGAGATACTCACAGCTTTAACTTTGCAGTATCTACTGTTTGTTAGGATGATATTATATGATTGCGATCTTTAATGATGATGATGATTTTCACATTAACATTTATCACTGAAACTATCTTTAAACAAAGTATCATTTAAGGAAACAAATCAAGCCCTTACCTTTTCATTAAACTTCATGGCCTTTTCTGCACGTCGCTTGTTATCCTCAGCATCAGAGTAGCAGTGGTATCGTAGGAACTTGGTTAAAATTGGACCTTCATGGTGAATTTCCCCTGTTTTGCCAGTCCAGCCAAAGACTACCACATCATCTCCTAAAATATTGGCAACAAACAGTGAGACATAGAGGCTTTATGATAGTGAAGACAGAGAGGATAAACTTCAATAACCCATAATGCTAATGTTACAGGCGGTAAAGCATTCTATTCATTACTATTAAGGGTTAGAAATGTCAGCCCAATATTATATTACTTAGGAGTGCACCACTAGGGATTTGATAAAATAACAGTGAAAAATCAATTTTGAAAAGGAATGCAGAAAACCTAACACTAGAAAATTTCCCAGGCCCTCTCTGCATGCAAACTGAACATACTATCACTGCACCACAGGATTGCTAACAAGGAACATAGGTATAGTTTCCAGCCTCTGCCGCCTGAAAAATATTGGGAGGAGGGAGGAAAAGAAGGGGGAGGGCAGACATACTTAGGATAGGAGCACGATATTGTGCTCCCAGCTCCTTGGTAGTCCACACTTAGTGTAGATAAACAATAATTGCTGAAAAGGTGCTTTTCCATTGTTTAGTGTTAAACCACTGATGTAGAGTTCATCTTGGTTAATCCCACCACAAACATGGATTTCAGTTTCCAAATTCATGAGCTCTCCCTTCGACCCAGCTCAGCAGCTGTGGGCACAATATCAACATCCTAAATGACCATGTCCGTTATTTCATTTTGGTGTGGTAAATTAAAGTGGATAGCCACCTGTGTGGTGTCCTCCTCTTCACTGACAATTTATGATTACTGAGTCTAGAGCAGGAAGAGTAGCACAATCATCATCTTCATCATCATCAAAACTACTCTATAGGCATTTTGGCACCATGACAAGCCATTTACCATCCTTTGCAACTGAAGTTACTCTGAGGTCCAAGTCTACCTTGGAAAAATCAACAAGCACTGTGGATGTGTGGGGCAAACATGTTCCGCAGTGACAATTATGTCGAAGCCACATGCTGTGAAATCTAGAAAAAAAACAACAGAAAATTTACTTCACAAATTCTATAAAATTATCTTCATGCACGCTCATAAGTAATTTAGAAAGAGGCAAACAGTTCTGAGAAATTCTACATTTAACTCAGTGGGCGAAAAGATTATATCACACAACATGTGAATGAGTGTAATTTCTGTGTTGATAATTTGAAGTTACAATTCTCTTGCTGAATGGCCAGTTATTTATGTATCATAAAGGTCCCCTTTGATAATACTTTGGATTACATACATTTAAAGTTTAAAGAGCATTTCTTTCTGCACTCATAGCTAATACAATATGTGAGAGGGCTTATTAGCTTGAATTGCACTGCAATCTTTCAGAATAAGATGAGTCAGTGGGTTATAAGTAGAGGTAGAACAGATCACTGGTGATGACTGCGACAATAGTGATGTATCCTACCTTGATACATGACCATCATTCCAAGTTATCTGAACATGCTTGCCATCTTCCACTATCTTCAAGTCTGTGACATCAGTGTTCTTCACATGCTGGTACTGCAAGAATATTATGCAGAATCAGTTTGTTCTAAGAAGCACCAGTTGGTTAAACTGATACTTTGAAGGAAGCCCTAAGACCAGAACCCAACTCTGTGCATAATCGCAATTCAAAAATTTCTCACAACCCTTTCCCTTTACAAGACAAAATTTCTAAGAAACAGTGAGAACACAGGGCAGTTAGACACTGTCACAGATATACTCACGATATCATCCAAATAGAAACCCCGGCTTTTGATGCCTTCAAAGTGAGAGACCGTCTGTGCTTTAAACAACAAAAGAAAGAAGTGATACCAGATGGATATTACAATTATATCACAATTTCAAAACAAGCACAAACCTCATAAATGCAGAAGACAAAAGATGTACGACCGAGACCAGAGAATAATGAAAAGCAAAACAAGAAACAAAGAAAACAGTATTCAAGAAAATATCACACTGTCTTGGAAATAACTTCATGCAACATTTAGCTTTACATGAATTTTGGTTGCACGTTCTTCATATGCAACCGTGAAGAAGAAACAAGTGAAAACAAAACAAATACGGTATATGAAAGGAGGCTTCATGATCAGAAAAAAGTGGTCTAACTCAGAGTTAGGTCATTTTGTTTTCTTGTCAAGTGAATAGAAAATTGTTTCTTCTTTATTTATTATGTCAAGATACAAATATATGAGTGATGTTTTAAAAATAATAACTGATGAATAAGGCACCTAAGTTTGAGTGATGTCTCATATAAATCAGTTTTCACTGATTTTCTCAAAATCATGTTTTGTTTATCAGCATGGAAATACTGTGGATAAAATTTGAATGAGAAATTACCAGCTGGACTTGCAGACTCAGCTTTTCCTGAGGAGCCAGAACTGTGCAGATTTGCGGCAAGTACACGAGCAGCTTGGAGCTGTAACTTGCTGGATGTGTGCTCACCAACCACCACCTTATGCAAAGCAGATCTCAAGGCTGTTCTTAACATTATGCTGTTGTGGGAATGCATGACAGGCAAGTACATGATATTTCAATGACAGTCGGGGTTGTGCTAAAGGAGTTTATTATGGTGATTGACAGAATGTTGTGGAAGTGATTCAAACGTGCTTAAAGGCCAGGATATAAAATGAGAGAAGGAGCATGATGGGATACTTCACTAGTTTGAATTCAGTCACACAGTTCATACTGGGGTGCTATTTTTTTCCAAATTTCCTGAGTCAAACAACTCATCTTGCTTTGAAACTTTGCAGATTGCTATCTTACTGCCCCTCTGAACATTACTGTAAAGAATATTGATACAAAAACATCTAATATTTGAAATATGAGAGCAAATCCATTTCAGTCCATGTGGTGTCCATAGTCAGTTGTCATTGGTGCTCTTGCTCCAATGGTAATGACTGGATGGCACAACTTTATTAGCTGAGATGTTGACAGCTGAGTCTGTCACAACAAAACTAGTGACAGTTGTGAGGACACCAGTGGGCGTGACTGATGCTTTTTTGTGTCCTTCAAAATTTACACACTGCTTTTCATCATATGCCATCATAAAAAAGGAGTTTGGTGACAAATATTGGCAATCAAATGTGTTTGTCTCATCAATACAATACATTGTACCTGGACATGATATAAGTTCAAGTAGGCTATAATATGAAATAAAAGCACACCAAATCGATGCTGTCATGAAAGCAGGCCAATGATATTGGAGGCTATAAGTAGTAGGCACCAGCTGCTTCTTCCCACAAGACGTTCACTTGTGTTTCACTAAAGTTAAGGAACCCAGTCTGGACCTTGATACGATTGCTAATACTGTTATTATGCCCAGCAACACCACATAGACACTGATATTTACTTAAATTCATTCAACACGTGTTGCAAAATGGGCAATCAAGTGAGACATTCAGATTATCACTGAAAACTCAACAACACACCCCTACAATATTCGCTTGCACACACTGTATTCTTTATTTCTCTTTTAACCTGCTGGAACTTTCTCTCATTCCTTCACACATGCACACTACCCGTATGCTCATATTACCAAAACAAAAGTTTATGAGGTAATAATATATAGTCTATATAAGCATTTCCTTGCAACAGGCTTACCTTTTCCCTCAGCTGCCTGGGATGCGTCTTCTTGCTAGATCAGAATAACGACAGGAGCCTAGTCTAGATCTTGTTGTGTTACTGCACTAAGCTACACTACATAGTGCCATCAGTTGTTCGAAAGCTCAAAGTGCCGAGTGCCGGGTCTGGGGTCAAGTTCTGGGTCACGGCCGCGGTGGGCAGCCTGACCTTAATGTGCCCTCACATGACTTGGGACCTTTAGTTTCCAAAGTTTTAATTGTAATATTTATTGTGCGTTGGCCCTGTTACACTTGCTATGCTCAGGAGAATAGGTTACTATGACTATGACTTACTTGAGAGGTAATGTATATCGGAGAGGTTTTTACCAGTCTTTGTGAATGAGGACAATGTGTGTATTTCAAGACGAATAGGGATAACCAAAACAAATACACTCAAAAAGAATAAACGACCCCCCCCCCTTTCCCACAGACAGAAAGA
>JAWQUT010000236.1:570292-614637 GCA_033807755.1 Ellobium chinense
CAGAAGGAGAGAGAGAGAGAGAGAGAGAGAGAGAGAGAGAGAGAGGGGAAGCTGATAATATACTTTTATTACCACCGTTTTAATTACTGTAGGGTATTACTTGATATTTTTTTGGTATGTGAACAGGCTGGGGCCTAAAACAGCCTTGTAAAAAAAAACACCGACGGATGCCCAGGTGGGGTATGGGAGGTGGGGGTTGGGAGTTGGGGATGGGGAGAGAAGTTTTAAAAATGTGTTACAAGGTAATTTTGTTGACGGTTGCAGTCACTGGACATTTAAAAAGAGTTTAGCCTGATTAGTAGGCCTGTCATCAAATATAAACTATTACAAACACAGTATTTCAACTCAGATTTTACGGTTTCTCTTAAGAGTACCCATGCACTTTCTAATCTAATTAAGTCCTCTTCTGAGGCATTACTTTTGAGAAGAGATCAAGGTCAATGGTCATGAATAGTTTGAAGCTGATAACAAGCTTCTCTTATCTCACAGCACGGCAGACATGATTTGACATTTACTAACAGGAATATCCCCCGTGGCTTGTCTATAACAGTACTAATAACCGAAGGGGGCCAAGGACACAGACAGGGAAGACACAATCAGGGAAGGGAAATTCCTGGGAAAGTACATTCTTGTGGAAGGAGAGAAGAGAGAAAGGATGTCTTTGTGTGGTCAACCTGATTTGTACGTGATACAGTTGACTCCCCTTCATCACAATCAGGGAGGGGAAATTCCTGGGAAAGTACATTCTTGTGGAAGGAGAGAAGAGAGAAAGGATGTCTTGTGTGGTCAACCTGATTTGTACGTGATACAGTTGACTCCCCTTCATCACAACTTCTCGGGATCGTGGAAAAATTGTTACTATCCAGTGACTATAAGAGATGATGTAGAATTCTGTTATTTGAGAAATGTTCCCACCATGATGAGTTTGTGGTCAGTTTGGAGGAGATAAAGTGAAATCAACTGCTGTACTTGCTTGATATTCTGATGTTTTAAGCAAATTGAAGTAACCTACAATCAACTCTGCATAATCACACTGTCTGCTTATTTATAGTGCTTCAAAAGATATAGATCCTATGGGAAGATCAAATTTTAATTGAAACAGCACAGCTTAACAGCATCCGCGTTTCAATTTTTTCTATTTCCAATCCAAATAAGGAGATGTGGTTATGCAGAATTGACTGTAACGTTATAAAGTTAGGAAAACAGGGAAGCTCCTTGAATTCAAATTAAAATACTCTGACAACAATGAAGTGTTAAAAAATAATAATGTGTAAGGATGAATAGACAATAGTTGTATGTGGGATGCAGAAATTTAAGGAAGAAATCCTGAAAATGGAGGGATAGGGAAGAGAAATGAGCAAGACAATAAAAACAAAAGTGTGTATAGAAAGAATTAGTTATGCACAGCAAGGAACAGGATAAGGACTGCTCCCAAAAAGTTGGAGATAGGAAGAGGATAATATAATCTTATCCCAGTCTGAACTATATACTGGACAGAAAAACAAAGAGATAGATGACAGACAGGGACACATGCATCGACTTTACCAATTGAGAAAGAAAAAGGCAGGACAGAAAGGACAACAAAGATAAAATTTTAGGCCTCTTTCCCTGCTATCAAAATGTGAGCATTTGGGAAGTATGTCAGGGTCACCGGTGAATACTAGGCTCACGTGTGGAAATTAGAGAACAATATTCAGGTGGTATGTATTGAAGAATTAAATTGCTGTGAAGTTAGTGTCCCTGTGGTATAGTGGTAGCATGTTTGAACTTGCAGGCTGAGAGACCCTAGGTTCAATTCTCGGTTGGGGCATGAAATTTTCTTGTGTCGATTTCATCGACCCTTCTTTTCAAACTTGATCATTCACAGTAGTTTAGTCAAATCCCCAGTAACACACTTCGCTAGATAATGTGGAACAACATCCAAAAATTTATCAGAGTGGGCTAACATTCCTCCCCTTAATAATGAATACTATATGCCTTGCCACCCGGTTACACATATACACCCACACCCACACTTTTTTGTGAGTTTCCACATAGTCATTGAGAAACATGTCATAGCTGAGACAAGAAGGACACACTGTTTACATATTGTACATGGTTTATTTTCAAGACTTGAAAAGCTTTATGACTCTGAGCCACGCATTCTTGCATACCACTGTCACACTGCTGAATGATAATAAAGCTGATGATGCTGGATGCTCAGGATGGATGATGATCATGATAATGGAAATCCTGTTGACGAAGCTGATGAAGAGGTTTCATTATGGTTGTTGACTGTGATGATGGTGTGGATTATGCTGTTTATGATGATGAAGACTAAACAGAATTGGATAGAGGTTCCGATATGAATAAGATGGCAGATAAAGGAAGAGGGAAGAAGAGGTAGAAAAAGCCTTGAAAAAAAAGCAATGTCATGTTAATTTTCAATGACAAACATCTTTGCATCTACACTGTCATGACTATCAAATACATGTGAAAATACAGTACCCTTGCTACCACTACATCACTTGCCATAAGCATTAAAAGGGTTACTGTGGATACCAACAATTTAAAGAGAATATTTCAACACAAAGCTTATGCATAAAACGCAGATGTTGAGAAAACAAGAGAAAACATGAGTTTCCATCTACTTCTGCTGTGGTACCAGCCTGAACATTCTAGTCCTGAAGTATGTCCCTATCAAACATGTGTTACTGCCAGACAAAGATGGCTCATCCTCAGTCTATGCAAAACCCTGATTTCCCCAGAAATCATAGCCCCTCACCACGAACACATTCCACAATAAATTATAAGAGCAAGAGAAGACAAACACATGCTAAAGCAGTGTAGATTCAAATAATATAGCAGATCCATATTTGTAGTTTGGAAGTTAACATAATGTAATCAGTGAATAGCTGAGATTTCTGGGCCTTGTCATGATGAAAGTTTCTGTTTTTTGCTGTCTGGCTCTTTACCTGGAGAAAAAAATGCAATCTATAGAGAATTCTCTACTGAGAGTGTGTACACAACAATAAGAAAATCTCCTGTCCTATCATAAAAATGGTCAGACAATTGTCTGACATTGGTCCTTTTTTTGGTTGTAAAATCTGGATTCCAAACATATATCAGTATACCATGAATGTAAAGACATATATATAAACAAAATGATAAGTTAGGATGCTAGACTCTGTGAAAAATTAAGATAACAGACTTTGTGTAGTTCAATAGTATTATTTCTCTTGCACTGCCTATGACCATCTCGCTGTCTACCATAATTATTATTATTATGGGGCAAGTCTTAAACTGGAACTGAGATGTCTGTATTATGTAACTAAATTTTTGCAAGACAGTGATCAAGAATAAGCCCAAATCAAACCAAAACAAAGAAAAAAATAGAAACCTCTCCCCTCCCCCNAAGCAGCAACCAAATATTAACTGATCAAACTCAGGATGTGTCATTTTCCCCACCTCCTCCATGACAATCTTTGATCTTTGACAGCTGACGCCTGCTGATGTCAGAGATGCTTTTACACTATCAGGTGTTGGAGAAAAAAAAACTTACAACACATCAAAATTTGCAAGACTGAAAACAATACATGTACTCACAGTTTTCGGTAAGATCAGTTGTACTGGAGACATTCTGTTTCATACCATTGCTGGTATCATTTCCCAGAACAAGAGCGGGCCAAAGCCTGAAGGAAATGCACATCATCTCTTTGTTTGGGGCAACATTCCTCACCACCCTCACCTCACAGCCACTGGGCAAAGGTTGCCCTAATGCAGTTTCCACTCTAGCCTGTAGAGGCTGTTCCATGTCAGTTTTTGAAGAAAAGGTGTAACAGAATATGTGGGGTAAAACAGGTTGAACAGCGTCTGGAATTTTCAAGTTGGAAGGCAAGTCATGAAGAAGGTTGTTGAATGCATCTAAGAAGTCCAGAGCAATGGCTGGTAGGTTCATGACCACATAAGAAGGTGAGATAGATCCTACAGCAGACTGCATTGTATTAAGATCATCTCCTTGGGTCACTTGTCTCTCTGCATTTTGTTGCTCTGATGCTGTTTCTGCAGAGTTTTGATCTGACCGAAGCTCATTTTCTGAAGACTGTGCTCCTGTTGGTTGTTTTGAAGCACTCGCATCTTCAATCCTTTTGATTAAGTCATTCTTGACAATAGTTTTTATGAACTCACGCCCATCCATGTTGAAAGCTTCCACTTTTCCACCTTTTATCTTATTAAGTTCAATATTTTTCTTTAAATATTTAACAGACTCTGGGTTTAAGTCATTAGCAAAGACTGCGCACTGTTTCTTCTTAGCCAAAGGGATTGCGAATGGGCCAATACCGGCAAAAACATCATAGACAATTGATCTCTTCTCTACCAGCTCAACAATCCTCTGGTGTTCTGTGGCTGTGGAAGAGAAAGAAGAGATGACACAACAGAACAGTAATAGGGAAAATCCCTGGGTTCAAAATGAAGACTCTGAATGCAGTGAAGTGTTAAAATAGTAAAATTCCATTTTCCTTTCGAAGAATCTCTGAGAGACATGGAGGAAAAAATTTATTCATGCCATCCAACAACATGAAACTGGTTTTGAAAGTGGTGTAGGCAGAAAGGACATGGAGAAAGAGAGAGGGAGAGGACGAGAGAGGCAGACAGATAAAGAAACAGTGAGAAAAAAAGAGACTGACAGAGAGAGAGTGAGAAAATAATAGGGAGAGAAAGAGAAAAAGAGAGAGGGGAAAAAAAGAGAGGGAGAGAGAAAGACAGAGTGGGAGAGACAGGAAAGAAAAAGAAGAAGAGAGAGAGAGAGGAAGAGAGATAGAGAAAGGTGCATAAATAAAAACAACAAAATTGGACAGGCACAGTGTCAAAGGTGACATTTAAGTGGCCGTAACTAAGAGAAACAGCAAATCCGGAAGTGTTCTGAAAATGGTGATGTTATTTCATGACCCAGGATCAAAATCAAGAAACACATTTGCAGGGCTTGAGCCATTCCCATGGAAGATGCTCAGCTTCTTCTGAGAAAGGTCACTTAAAAGAATATTTCTACTCCTTCATTAGTGGTCAAAGTCTTCCATTCAGATTTCAAGTATCACAGACAAGAAATATAAATATCTGAAGTAGCTGTCATTTCCTCACTGCTTTTCAGTGAAAAAAGAAAAGTACCGGTATAAGAGTTAATAAAAATGTGCAGGAACTTTCCTAAGGACTAAATCCTTTATGTGACTAGCTGGTCTTTTGTTATCAGTATCACTTTAATGTAGTTCTTAAATTTAGTGTTAACAATACTTGATATCTGCTGAGGCACTGTTTTCTATAGACTGTCTCTTCTCAGTGGTCTTAAGACAGTTAATATCCTTTTGTATTTATGTGTAAAATTATGAATTTACGAAATCCAAATAGTCATGTCGTTTATATTTATCTATGTAAACCGATGATAACATGGTCATACTTACATAGTCTAGAATTCCAGTACACTTTGGAAAAATCCATTTCAAATACACAGCTGTGTTCCCTGGTTTGAGTTATATAGTTGTCCTCTCCTGCCAAGAGCTCCATAGCAAAATTCCTGTAGGTGTTATCAATGGCACTGAGTTTGTTCACCACTGTTTTCACAGAGGGTACTTTGTCTATGATCACTTCTCCTGTTGAGGATAAATATTGAAAACAAGAACTTTAACAATCAAATGACATTCAGGCAAGTTCTCAACTCCAGTATTTTATTGTTCAAATAAAATCAATTTATGTTACAGAAATATATCAACAGTGCCCACTAGGCCCATAATACCTCACTATCATTCACAGTCACAAGACCACTCATCCCACAGCAGCTTGAACCAAAAGTATTGTATTACACAACGCGTCACTGCTTGTACTAGCCATCACACATTGCTTCTTGTGATAAACACTTCCCTAAAGACCTATAACTATAGTCAAAGAGCATGCAAACCTTATCACTTTTCAAAACTTGTCATG
Organism: Ellobium chinense; assembly: GCA_033807755.1. NCBI lineage: Eukaryota > Metazoa > Mollusca > Gastropoda > Ellobiida > Ellobiidae > Ellobium > Ellobium chinense. Next base: position 576,248 of record JAWQUT010000236.1, read on the forward strand.
AAGCTTCCTGAATTTGACAATTTCATGGTAGTTAACAAGCCTTATCAACACATCTGACGTTATTTAGTTCCATATGAAAGTTTCAGAGCCTACCGATAAGTGATTTGTACGGTAAACTCTCTGGTTTCAGATTAAGATGTGCTATATGCCCAATCTGTGAGAAAGATGTTACATTGTCTGCATCACTTGGCAGGACAGCCCTCATAATATCAGCTGCTGACCAGTTTTCATAATGGAGTTCCACCTGTAAACAGATACCAATATAATGCCAATGAGCAACACATCCTTTTCAGTTTAAATACGTAAATCATACAGTACATGGAGTAACTCACATTACTTAAACCAGCTTTTTGTTTCCCTGGCTAATGACACATTCACTCTTAATGGAAAGGCAGATTTGGATGTAAACTTTTTTTTTGCATGAGACTTTAGACCAACATCACTATTATAAAATGGTACTCTGATAACAAAACCACCCTTCGAATCAAGCTTTTGAAAGTGTGTGTTATCAGAAGTTTTTGTGTTATCCAAAGTACCTTTTATAAGGAATGCAAAGCAGCTGGGGCTGTTGAATGGGAATGTACTGAAGTAGGAAATTGTGTTAAGCAAACGTTGTGTTAACAGTTTCACAAGAGGTGACTTGCTCATTATCGTCAAATATATATATATCTTTGTAGTGGTAAAAACTAAAATCCCTGCTCAACTGCATTATAATTAGCCTGCTTTGGCATTAAATAACAAAGAATTCTGTAGTGGGGTAAGCTACGCATTAGTGTATCAGTATTCACTGTAAAGCTCACCTCAAAGGTACTTGGGCTCTCCAAATCAAGTTCATATTTTTGCAGCTGAGCCTTTTGGTCCTGTGTAAGTTTGTCTGCTATCAGTTTATCAGGATCCAGAAACACTAAGCAATGTGATGGTTTTAGAGGATCACTGTCACCCAATTCAACGACAGGTTTAAGGCTTCGTATCTTTAACAGAAGTGATTTCAAGACTTTCTGGATCTTGTTCATATCCTTCTTCGGGATCTTAATGGCTGGTATTTCCACAGCTTTGGTGAAGGCATCTCGATTGAGGACTGTCATTCCTGAAAAGAATATGAGTAATCTAGTGACAATCCAAAATTACAGAACCAAATAATTAATTAATTCAATGATTTCTTGAAAACAAAATACAAACACAGAAAAAGAACAGTTGCATTTGCAGCTGATGTCTATGTTAGATGCTTCAGGTTCCAAAATTCTCTTCATTGATGATTTTTTTATCTCTTCTCTCAAAGTATGTCATTCTCATTGCTTTTGCATGATGCTGCTCTAAAAGTAGCTCATCCTCCACATATTTAAATTAAACTAACAACAATATCCATTCTTTCAATGGAACTGCAGTCCCTGAGCCCTTTCACTAATCATACTGATGAAAACAACACGTGTTGTATTTCAGGTTCAGTATGAGAATTGACAGAACTGTGGGACTATATACTAAGGAGAGACTTCTGCACAAACTTCCTCTTGATCAATCAAACTGTGCATGCTGGGCATAAAATTTGTCCAAGATGACAGTGCATGTGCAGAATTTAATGGATACATTAATATCGGCCACATCCAGCAGATAAGAAAGTATTGCCAGTATATGCCATAGCTGAGACCTCGGGTGGTTTAATCCAAAGGAACTTTACCTTACTTTTATTGCTATTAGTGAAAAACATTTAAAGACTGGCAAAAAATGGCCTGATTTATGATATCAATAATAGTGAAAATATAGTTTTACATTACCTTTGTAGTGCCTGTCACCTATATCCATTTCTTGAGTACTGCCAAAACTGTGTGCACAAATTTAACTTGATAATGATAAAAGATATGTATCAATGAATTCTTAGATGCACACCAGCATATGCAATCATATCAAGTACATGATATACCTATGTCCGGCATAGCTAAGCAAATTAATAAATGTAAAATGCTCTTTTCTTAGCAAGTCTAGGCACTTTGTGTACACAATAAGAGCAATATAAGTGTGATGATTCACCTTTGACATGGTCTGGAGGAGTCATGTCCTTATTCCTTTCATCCATGTTTGTTCGCAGATTGGCTAATAGATACCTGAAAAACAAAACAGGAAATGAAATGACATGTGATAATAGCCCAATACTGCAAAATTTCAGAACTGATTTTAAAAACACATTTTCCAAAAATATCCTTGGTTAACATGTTCCATGCAAAAATTACTGTTTTAGTGAAGTTTGTATTATATAATATGCAGACTGTTATTAATCCTTTAACTACCAGCCTAGGCACTCTTTGCTATATTCAAAATACATCACAAATCTATCAAAATCACTTCTCAAAAAAATAGCATCTTTTTCCTATATTCACTAAATAATAGTAGAGAGTAAAGAGGTTGATAGCTGGCAATATCCAGGTGATCAGGTAAATAAAGGGTTAACCTGATGATTGCACTTACTTCAGCCTATGAAAAAGTCCTTGATTGACTTTTAGACTCTGCCTCTTGACTTCCCCTGGGCAATTATATCTAGACAAAGATTTTGCACTGTTTCTCCATAATTTGGCCACATGTGCCAAGATTTGATGATTCATCTACAGCAAATTTCTAAAATATCCAGCGCTGACATCTGTCACAAAAGAGAAACATATCAGAAATATGGTAAGAAAAAACAGAAATCAGAAAAACCTAATGCTAAACATTAAAGGCTTTCTCTAGCAACCCGGATCCTCATCTCTGATTGCAACAGTTCACTGATTTTCCAATATCATAAACTATCCTATTGTGAGGATGTTAAAACAGAACACTATGCCACTGAGCATTGTCATGATGGGTAGAGGCTAATTTGGCAAAGCTCATCTGGCTTTCTAGAAGCCTGCGTTTCAGTTGGTATTCAATAGCATCCTGGGCTGTTGGAAGTTGTAGAAGCCTTCCCAATCATAGCTGGACAGCATTACTATACCATCTTCTCAGATTTACCCTTACTGCAATCTTACTCAAACTTACTGCAATATATTTAGTAATTTCTTCGGGTATCCTAGTCAACCTCACTGATAGCAAAATGATTTACCCAGACAACTATTCATCAACAAATTTACAATAGAAATCTAAAGCCAAATCTCTCAAGAACAGAGAAGACGTGGAAAAATTAGATTCAAGATAACCTGGAACAGGTTGACTGCTATAAGTCTTAGAAATTGAGGCTAGGCAAAAGGCCTGTGGCTGTATGCATGTGTTAATTAATGTACCACGTTAATTACTGTGAACACTACTGTTTTGGGGGTTTCTCGTGGTTACCACAGAGCGTTAATTAACGTAAGGATTATGTATACTTGCTCTCAGCCACCTCTCCATGGAATCACATGGCCGATGGACTGATAGATAGACATGAGTCTGAGTGCTGGTGGAACTAGACTCATTAAACTAGACTAGGGGCCCTACCCTCTTTGACCCTACTGCAGATCTAGTCTAGATACTAGACGTCTCGCCCAGAATGCCTTACTACTACCTATCAGACTAATAGTACTAGACCTGTCACTGTCATGTGGACGTGGTCTGTGACCGACTGCACTGCTGAAAGGCAACGGCAACGCAACTTACAGACCTGTATTTACAGTATGTTCAAATATAGCTGGATATTGTCTAGCTCTATACTAGACTAGATCTATTTTAGCAGTGTTCAGTAAACGAATGAGGTAAGAAGAAACCCTCAGTTCTTCTGGTCATTCATGATGTAACCATGTGACATTGCTTACATTCACTGATTCAGTCTATCTCTGCAGCAGTCGGTGTACCTTTGTAAATTAACATGAAGAGGTGTTATCTAGTAAACGCAGTTAGCAGTACTGAAACTTTAATCAGAGTACCAACCCTTGTTTTTCGTGACTCCGTTCATTGATGCCTAGCGCACGATAACTAAACGTCCGACCACGTTTGACTATGTAGTGTTTTTATTGTTATGAACCTTGCAGCTTCCCAGACTTCACATTATTACGTCAGTAAGCTCACTGAAAGCAGAAGAGTGGAATGTGACTAAGTAATGGATTTTGGAGATTTTGATTCATGCCACGTTCAATACTTTTTTTTTTTTTTCCACTTCGTGCTTGTCGTTTCTTTTTCTTTTCCTATAGCCTACCTTGTCTTGTTTATGCACAGAAAGGTGCAGTAATTTCATTTTTTCCCTGATTCCTGAAACTAAACTTGACTGAGTAGGGCTGATCATTGTCTGCCTTTAGAGGAAAACTCCCATCTCTCTTACTGTATCTCTGTCATTGCCAGGGCTGCAATTTCCTGTCAATAACAATAGTCATTGAGCATTAAATTTGTATAATTAAAAACAAAACAAAAAAATCAGAATGACTTACTACTCCCAAGGTCGTTGGGGCAGCTAAACAATGCAAAATCTTAAATATTTTTGTGAAATTTATTGTATTCAAATAAAATTTCCCAGAGTGCATAGGAGCACATCCCAGTATGTTTTAACATGATTTTTTTTTTAGCCAGATTCTGCAGTATTTACTTCAATACGGTTGTTAGGAAACTCACAGGGCATCCAAAACTGTTTTGTATCACAAAATTTATTTTATAAATACCTAGGACAAAGCCACGCTAGGTATTGCCTTGGGACTTTGAAAGGTTTTTTGGAATAGTGCTAGTTTCACAGAGCATTTTCATAATAAGCATGCTTGGGTATATTTAAAAAAAAATTTTCTTGATTATGACTCTACCAGGGATGGAACTATGTCTGGGCCATGATAGAACCTGAACATTTCTGTTGGGTCTCAGAAATACAGTCATTTCATTCACTGAGCTGCTTTCAATAGAAGTTGAGAATAACCCTGAATTGCAATATAACTGGAATCAGTTCCATCTCTGGTGTGTCGTATCTTAAATACATAACTTACAATGGAACAGAAAAGCTAAAAAGAAGACAGAAATACATATGGCCAATGTGATATAGTGACTCTTTATTAATGCAGACTACAAATAAAATACATTCATCAGTTTTTTAAAGGTCATAGTTATGCGAGAGGTATGAATTTAAATTAAATCGCTAGCTTGTGAGTTCATGAGCAAGAAACACTCAATCAGCCTCATAAAAAATCTGCAAGTACATAATGAGCCAGAAGTCAACGTTCAAATGAGTGGTCTATTTTATAACAATATCATTTATTAATATTATATGTATTAGTAAGAACATGTTGACTGTTGGATTTGGCCTGAATGTGATGATCATGAAATAAAAATTTACAATGCAGTCTCAAAATTCATCTTCAATATGTAAAAAAATTCTCAGAGATGTAAATATCTGGCCAGGTAAGGCTGCCTCAAGCTATGTGTCTGCCATGAATTTCTGAATAAGTCAGACACAATACAAATTCCAATAACCATTCGTCACATACAGAAAGTATTATACAAATTTATCGTATGGCATGATGCCAAAGTTTGTAGATGCATATCATTCTGAGAGAGACAAATAGCAACACTTCAAGGGGGGGCCTTAACTTTCTAACATATTCATATATGTTGGTACATGAAAATAGTTAACATGCAGATTGAAATGTTTACATTTCTGAACATAACTTTGATAAATGCTACTTCACACAGAACAGGAAGTTTTTTTAATTATAACTAATGTGCTGCATAATAACAGTGCAAGTTCTGCCTCTTTTCTATTCCACAAGTTTTTATGTTTTAAATACTTTCTGCCATGTGAACTTCCCACTAATGAAAGTAGTGGAAATGCATTCTTCCTAACACACCGTTTTACTGAATCCAATAATCATGGTGAGTGTTATGCAGTAGAAGATTGAAAAACTGTGACTTACTGTGGTTAAGTAGGCTACACACACACAAAAATGCTTATACAGGACATTCTGGCATAACAAATACTGTACTGCCTAAGGGTCTACATTTTACCTATTTGCAAGAAAATATTAGGTATACATAATTATACATGCAGCTTGGAAGACAAATCGTTAAAATATCTAAGCTGGCATGTAGAATAATACACCTGAAATATCCTAGTCCATTTTCTGCCATAATGCCCATAAACATAAATGAACAAAACATAGGATGGACAAGGGAATAAATGGTTTTCAAGGTTAATGCTGCACCATCGAATTGGTATGTGGTTTGTGTCACCTATCAACTGCAGCTGCACCATAACATAGTGTCATGACAAAATCACAAGGCTCTCCTCCACTGTACACATATGCGTTCTGATGATATGTTGTGTAAGTGAGCTATGCAGTCATCCAAGTGAGAAAATCATTATTACTTAGGATGAATGACACATCAAGAACAAAAATCAGACTGAATTCAGTGACAAGTACATGTAATACTGTTAAGACACACAGCCTTAACACTCACTGCTCTGTTTGGCAGAGGCTTCTTTCCCCACATTATACTCTTGGGTGTGTTAATCACCGGGAGTTCACATTTAATCTGTCATGACTCAGGAAAACAAAATTCTGATTAATCACATATTAAAACATGTCATATGAAGCATGTGAAAAATTCAGTTTTGCAAACAAAAAAATGATAAAAGTAGTGTACATCCTTACTCCCTGATAAAACCTCAAATTCAGTCTTGCAAAGAAAAAATGGTAAAAGTCATGCACATCACTACTTCCTGATGAGACCTCAGAATACTGTTAGCCCAGGAGATCACTCCAGTAACTCACAATTCTGTCACACTTCACTGTTGCTATCTTTCTGAGACATTGGAAGCTAAAAATCAGATGATTTATTTGTCCACCCACAGTAAGGTCTCTATTGTACATAAAAATAAAAAGTACTCCCCACGGTTTCTGCATCCTGACCAGGGAAGATCTCCAACTCAGATCATCAGACACCGAGTCCAATGTCTCTTGCTGACATGTGCTTGACAAACTCTCATATTTTCCAATTTTTAAAACTTGTGTATATAAATACTCTACATACACACTGTGTTAAAATGTACACCACATTTCATGAATACAAAAATGGAGTGGACACAATGTTGTATGGCCTTGGTAAAAATCACAGATGAAATGTCTTTACTCTCTCGTTACATATGACATACATTTAAATCCTAATCCTTTGGTCCACACAGCGCTTAGACATATGTTATGTTCTGAAAGTAGTAGTCCCTTGTCATATTTGATGTACTCCATATCGTATTTCCCATGCAATCAACTATTCCTACACACAGTGGCGCAATACAGATGGATGTAATTTTGCTGAGATGCCACAAAACCTTAACTCAAACTAATGTATATATAGGTTAATGAGCTCATCGTTGGTGTTCCCATAGGACTGGCCTAGTTCAACTATGTCATATAGTCTGCCTGGCTCGTTATATGTGAAGACCGCCGTTATGGTAATTTGGTGACATCAACACTTCAAAAAACATGACATAACGAAAAGGCCAAAATTAAAGAATTTGTTATGATGCCAGGCATAAAGTAACAAGCACACAGTCACATACACATGTCAGCTGTTCATCTTAGGAACAGGCAATCAGACACTCATTCAACATTCATTCCCAGTGGGATGCAATTCTTCTATCAAAAATAGTGTATTGCTCAAATATCAAACTAATGATCATTCAAATATCATGCAAAATGTACCACTCAAAAAGCAAGCACATTGTATCACCCAAATATCAACCATGATGTATTTGCCAAATATTAAACACAATGTATTACCCAATATCCAACATGCCATGGGTCAAGTGATGCCACATGAGCATAAAAAAAATCATGGAACTTTTTCCAGGATCAGTCACACTGACTGCACAGTGACTGAGAGCTGCAAAATCCTGGAAATTTCCAGGAGAAAAGCATCTCTATAGGTCAAATAATTGCACACAGTAGTTTGTCAAGTATACCTTTCATTACCACAAAAAAAACAACAACATGGGGACAGTTCACATTACTCTCACCCTATAACCAAAACCCACCTTCTTCAACCATCAAACCATAAATAATGACTAGTCTAGTCTTTTCTTACTGAAATAATATCCAAATAGCACACTTGAGGTATCTCACAGAAGCTGGAAAAATCTAAAACTTGATCCTTTCGGCATAGACATACAAGTATACAGAATCAATGCAAAATTATACTGACCACATTTCAAACCTGTGATATGAATTTAAGTACAGTACTTGTCAAAACCAACATGAATGTTGAAATGAAACTTATGTTCTACACCTTATCTCAACATTCTTCATGAACACTCAGGATACAAACCACTGCATTACTGGTTATTTTTGTGAGGATCCAAATTCCAGGACTTCGCAAGTTGAGTTTGACTCACGAAAAATATTTACCACGAAAGAGGGTTCTTCAAACTTTTTCAAAACTCTTACTACTAGTAAATAATTTATAATCTGCAAGGGAATTGCAAATGTGGCTATTTCTAGCTACTACCCCTCATTATTTGGAGATTATCCAGTATTGGATGTTTTTTCATCAATGCCAAGCTGGATTGTCAGTTTACTTTAACCATTTAAGGCATTCTATGAGAGTAAGATTTATAGATTATAATATAACATGTCATGTTAAGATGACAAAGAAAGGCCCAGAAAGTTACCAAATATTAAAAAAAGTAAGACAAGGTGATTTTAACTGGTAGGAACATCTTTTGTTTCATGCTATAAAATATCTTAGTAAAGGCAACTGTTTCACTACTTAGGAGTTTATTAATGAGCACTTCAGTATTAACAGCTTGCAACACACCAGCATTAAACAATACTAAATCAGTTAGATATTAGAATAGAATACAAAGCTAGGATGTCTACACACAAGATGCCTTCACGAAATGCAGAACAGCATGTTATACACATGAATTCTGTCAGGTGATTGGTATCTTTCTTTATCACGGTGCTGATAAAAATCTTCTACAAAAATGTACCCCACGAATCTGATTAGCAGTAGAAAATGAGCTCTGGTATTTGTCCTCCTTGCACACCTGTGCCATTGGTGCTGTCTGCAGAGCACTGAAAAGTAAATGTGACTTTCCCAATTGTGATTTCTGCTACACCCTCCTGACCAAAGTAACTAAGCTCTTTACCTTCCAGTACAACACTTGCTGTATACCAAGCATCTGGCTCAATCTGTACTGGACTTTCAAAGAAAACAGGAAATGTATTGCTCGAACCATCTGACAAAAATTTTGTGACTTGCCGTCCTTCCACTGTGCCATTACTTCTCTTTAAGTCTATCGTTGCATGGTATTCAGAGGCTGCATTGCTTGAGCCATACAATCCAAACCCAGCCACAAATATTCTTTTGTCAACTGCAAACTGAATGCTATCACATCTCCCTCGGTACCGCCACTGATTACTGCGATATGCAGATGATTGGAATCTATGTACTCTATACTGAGTCAACCCTTCTCGGATGATTTTGCTAAATGGCACCTTAGCTGGCTTGCGAGATAAAAAATGAAGGAAAACATCATGGCATTCTTGGAGGGAAAGCACATCAGACTGTGCAGGACCATTGGCAAATTCATCAAGGGTCATGGCAGGGAACCTGATCAGGTAAAGACATTCCCCTAACATCTGTCTCTGATTATGGGGAGTGGGATCCAGCTCTTGCCTAATGCATTCAGCTTTTGCCCATCGAATAACAGCATTGTATATAAAATATTCTCGAGTGTTCAGAGTCTCTCTTGATAGTATAGATTCTAAAGTCTTTTTATCAATTTCTGTGAAACCCTCAGATTTCAGTGAATCTTCACACTGAGCATCAATGACTTCCCAACAGCGCTGCATAAGCTCTGCCTCCTCAAACAGCCTGCCCTGGCTGAGGAGGACACAAGCATTTTTGGCACTCAGACTGGTCTCAAGGTAGCGCACACAGGCTCTGGCGAGCTCTGGTACTATGTATTTTTTGGCTGCGTAGAGAGTGGCCAATACTGTGTCTGCCTCCACACACATTTCATCACAGTAGAGATATCTGAAAATAAACAAAATAGCACATAATAGTCTAGACACTTCTGGTTGTCAAGTGAATGAATGAATGTATATCTGATACTAAAGTTACCATGTAAAAATAAATTATAAATATAATTCATGAAGTTCCAACTGATAGAAACAACTAAACCTTAGCCCTGAAATGCAAGACTTTGAGAAAAGCACATTGTTGCAGGATTACGATTCTTTTAAATAACCATTCTTCTGTCTGTCTACGCTCTGTTTGGCTGTTCCCTGCGTTGTAATTTAAAAAACTATAAAAAATAAAGATAAGGAGAACAATTCTTGCCCTTACCTTATCACATTCACAGATGATCCTATAGATGCATGTTAAGAATACTGCAGTGTTTTCTCCCATATAGGTTTGGGGAGAAACTTTGCTTCTTGTCAAAAATTTGAAGGGGGATTTGTAAAGTTTTAGAGAAATGTTATGGTTTTTTTGGGTAATGCAAATTTTGGAGTGTAGGAATGAGTGGGAAACTGGTGCACTTTCAATGTATTTTTAGGGGAAGGGAGGGATCTGAAACTAAAGTGAATCATGTGATCAGGAGAAAACACTGTAAGAACAAATCAATGACTTTGCGAATACGGCAATAAGGCCTCATCTTTTTTTCCATGAACATTCTAGGACATAAAACATGGGCTTCGCATATTTGTGCAGGACACTTGTTACTACATTTTCACTCTTCAGCTTGGTGTGAAGAAGATGACATGATAAGATGGTGTTTGTCTCTTACAGTGGAAAGGAGAGAAACTGTCACTGTATCATTACGCTTCAGTGACATAATACTGAGGAGTACAAGTAATCTGCTGAGTATTTATCGCTCATGTCCTACTGCATTTAACAAACTACCTGAGGAGATTTAGAAATGCAGCTGGCTCCACATCAGGTATGCTGATTTCCATAACCTTAGCCTCCTCAGCCAATCCTCCATACAGCATGGCATAGAAGACAGAGCTGCCTGTACTCAGGACAAACTTGTGGCACGGGATCCTCTTCTGGTATCCAGCTGCTCCCACAGTGAAGTAAACGTCTGCCATTAAAGGGTTGTTGAACATCACAGCATTTCTTTCACGAGCACTGTGGACAGAAGCCTGCCAGTTGTGCTCTTCACTGAGTTTCAAAGTTGGCAAAGGAGTGACTGGCGGAGGTGGGGACAAGCGTCGTAATGCAGAAGTTGGTTGCCATGAGATAGGAGAGGATTCCCTTTGATTATTTCTTACAGAGATGGGCTGAGATGAGGGCGAAATGCCAGTGCGAGAGGGGACAAAGTTCGGAGGAACTTCTTGATTCATCTCATCCTCTTCCCGATCCCTAGCTGGAATGCAAGACTTCATTTTGGTAGCTCTAGTTGACAGGATCATTCATGAATCTGCAGAACAACACGGAAATATTAATTATTCTCTTTAATCATGGGTAGGCATATATGTCTCATGCTTGGACAGAATGTAAATTGCATCAAACAAGTTCTCCATAATGCAAAACCCCCACACTTAAGCAGATCACCCTTTATGCAACTCTCAGGGTGAGGTTTAGTCAATTAACATGTAAACTTTCATTGTGAATGGCAGATAAATTGCTGCAGCTGTGGTCTGCCACTTATCACTTCAACAATGGTCAATTCAGTGCTGTCAAAATAAACTAACAGCAACAGTTCAAAATTCCTGTAATTTTGTAATCACACGATGTTAATCATTTTGGCTATCTCCTGGGTCAGGACCACCCTTGCATTAAAGCAGTTCATTTAATCACTGGTTTAGCCATAAAATTGGCCTTATTCTGTGATATTCCAACATCTTGAGTTATCAAAATCAATATCATGATAGATTAGAAAGTACTACACCTATTTGTTCTTTCTTTCTTTTTTATGACAGCACCATTACTGAAAGCAAACTGGGTCCCATCATAACTTTAGATGTTCACTTGACACACTGTGGCTTTGATTAGATTTAGTGACAAGTCTAATGACTGGTTTCACCACCTGCCCACTCAGTCGTCTCAGTGCCCAGCCTGAGTCTACTGAGTCTAGCGCGAGACTGATTATTATAGCTGAATTCTACTCAGATCTAGACTACAATCATGACACATTGTGCTGCGCACCGTGTTTACTTCCGTGTTTAGTACTTCCGCAATGTTTCTGTCGCCGCCGTTTCGTACTTTGCTGGTGCAGTAGACGTTGTCAGCGATTCATTTTTTGTGAATTCTTGGATTTAGAATAGAAAGGTAAGAATATTCTTCATGCATGACACATTTTTTGGTGCTTTGTCACATGAATCAAGGTAAAACNTTCTTTGAGGGGGAAAAGGTCTTAACATCGCTAAAGCAGTGGGCAGCATGTCTGTGTTGCCACTCTGGCCATGTGCTTTTCCCCAATAGCGAGATGTTATTTTTTTCCCATTTCCCTACTCGCGGTATGAAATTTAAAAAAAATCTTTCAGTTTACAATCAAACAGAATAAAGCCAAGCATTTTATGTATTGATCCGAAATTTCATAGTTTTATTTTCCAATAATGTACGCGCGATTTCTTCCTAAGATAAATGGCATTTCGTAAAGCCATTTTACCCTGCCTTACAGGAAAAATCTTCACCGGTGGCAACATTGTCGTGCATATTGATCCGGAAGTAGAGCGGCAGTAATCGGCACGACCCCGATTTTAGTGAAATATCGACATAGACAACAACTGATAACTATTTCAAGGCAGTGGTTGACTTCTGCCACTCAAAACAAAGCTGAACTGACGTGAAAATGGTCTTTGCTTAAAATCTGAAAGTCTGGTATGATTCTGTAAGCTAATCTGATCGCGAAATCGTGGTAAATGATAAGACGGCGGTTACCGGCACTTCGGGGATACTACACCTATCTATGGCTATCTCCTGGGACAGGACCGCTCTTGCATTAATACAGTTCATTTAGTCATTGGTTTAGCTACAAGATCGTTCCTATTCCGTGATTGTACCCTATCTATTTGTTCTTTCTTTCTTTTTTATGACAGCACCATTACTGAAAGCAAACTGGGTCCCATCATAACTTTAGATGTTCACTTGACACACTGTGGCTTTGATTTGATTCAGTGACAAGTCTAATGACTGGTTTCACCACCTGAGTCTGAGTCTACTGAGTCTAGCAAGACTGATTAGAGTCTATTAAATTATTAAAACGCTGAATTCTACTCAGATCTAGACCAGTCTCTTGTCTACTAGTCTAGTCTAGCTTTTTGTAGACTAGATTTCTGCATGACAAAAGGCCATATCAAACTGGCAGAAAATTTCTGATACATTGCTGATTTCTATAGTTTTAGCCTCATACAATTCTGGTCTTGCATCTCTCGCAGAAAAAGAATTTTACTGTGGTCGAACAACAACCGGAAGTTATTCTGATATGCTGTGGACAAATTCCGTTTACAGTGTCGAACCTTGCAGCGATCAGTGTAGCTATTGAGACGGCGGATCTGTAATGTGTCACTCAGTCAATGCAATGGTGATATCTTTACAGAGATGTTGAAGATAGTCCAAATGGCAAATAAAAGTTACTTTTTGACAACCGTTGAATAAAAAGAGAACAGGCTAAGTTCTTTTTAAAAAATGGCATCAAATATTAGTTACTTCTCCTCCTCACCCTGAGAATCCGTGTATCTACTTTTTCAACATTCCTTTAACTTTAACTTTATGATATCGCCATTGCTATGACTTGTGTCGAATACACAGCCGCCGAATTAAAATACCCATCTATTTTTCCATAACAACAACAACAAAAAAATAATAACAACTGAAATTAGAGATAATAATAGCACATTCAGGGTGGTTCAGTCCATAGCGCCTCCATAAAGCATCATCTTACGTTGTAGTTCTGAACTTTTGCGCAGACCACAGGAAGAGGAGATCCTTGCCAGAAAAAGACATCTGCTTAGGGAAATGGAGAGAGGGATGATGACAAAACATTTGAGCAGATTAATATGATTGTTCTTTAAATCCATCGTCATCTTCACTTCTTTGAGTTGTTGGAAACAACGAACAATCGTCTAGAAAGAGGCCAATGAGATTTATTTTTATTTTCACTAACTTTTTTTTGTTACTCTCTTCTTTACTGTTTTCTCGCTTTCTACTCTTTATCGTCGACAGATCTGTCTGTTGGAATACCAAGAGACTGGGGTTCTGAAAAAGATGGGAACGAATCCGAATAAAACTTGGTGACAGAGACTATTATAAGATTTAGTTGTGCATATCTGTATCAAGAGGCGGACCTTGGAATTTGAAATTCATTCATTAAGCACACGATGGGAGAGTGTGTTTTGAATGTCATTTTTATATATCACTAGCAGAGAGTGCCATTGTTGAACCCCCTTCCCTGTGCGTGGGAAGAGCGGCATAATGCGTAATAACTTTTCTCCTATTAACTTTTATTCCAGGTCATCATGGCTAATTGGTTACTTTCATATCTTTTGGACGTGTACACACTACAAAAAACTGCTCATCAAAGCGACAACGCACTGCAACAAACAGTACTTGGAAACAACAGCTTGTACACTACTTACACATTACTCTGTTGTGCCGTGCCAAATCGACCATAGTGCGCCTTCTGTCAAGTCAGATAATAGAGTGCTTGTGATAATTTCATTTCCCAGATCAAAACACAGAAGGGCCCTTCTAGTTCCCCTGGGACCTAACGGCGTAAGTTGGGCGAACGATATATCATCGACGATCTCTTCCTGTCCTTTTGAAGTTATCTTACCAAATAAATGGTCTTTATACGAGAAACTCAGTCGATATGTATTTCGGCAACCAACCAACCAACCAACCAACCAACCAACCAACCAACCAACCAACCAACCAAGTAGGCAAGCAAACAACCAGCCAGCCAGCCAGCTAATCAACCAATCAACCAACCAGCCAGCCAGCCAGCAAAACAATCAAACAAACAAACAAACAAACATATCCTGTCAGTGAGTCAGCAGCACATTTTACCCTGCAATGTACATAAAAAAAAAACAACAACGTGTCTTAATTTTTCGTGGAGTTGGGTTGGGAGTGATCAGAACAGTAGTCAGACTTGTGGGAAACACCGGTTTCTCTCACCTCTGCTGTTGTTTTTTCTTGGAGGGAGTGAGGGGTGGAAAGTGTATGATTGCTCACAAGGTTACAAACCAAACTAAATGAACTTGAAGGAAGAGTTAGGAGCCCATCCACATTAATAAGTGGATCCATTCAGTCTGGTGGGGGATTGTTAGATCCTGGTCCTCTGGCACGCGGCAGGCATTTTGCTGAGTGCTCCGCTGCTCTTACTGTTTTTTTTTTCTTCTCAAGAGAAACCGGTGATTTATTTTCGAGACGACTTCCCCTCTGGTCATCAAAACGGCTGCTGCTTGGCGTAGATAGCCCGCTATAGAGATTAAAGGGTTTACATCTCCAAACAGCAAATTCCACTTAAATTATTGGTCGTGCCTTACTACTGTACTTCTGATTGTAGAAATCAAATTTTCGGATGGCAACACTGAAATGCGTGCATCCTGTCTAAAATGACGATTTTGTGTCGTTCTGCGAGGTCTGAGGAGGAAAAAAAGTTAAAATCGAAACTGAAAGTAAACAGGAAGTGACGTATAAGTGGAACTAGCCAAACTATTTTTTTTTTCACCCTTTGCGTGATAGGTGCTCGGCAGCAATGTAGATCGGAAACGCTCAGGAGACTGGCTACATCAGAGGATTACACTTTTACGCCACGAAAAAGCTCATAGAGTTGCGCATTAGCAAGGGGATCTCTTATCATCGTAAGAATTATATTAGTGTATCGATGCTGAATGCATCCTCAGTAGTTCTAACGTTCGGAGTTAATGTAAATCTTAATATAGCATGAGATCCCACCGTTAAATCGCAAGCGCTCAGGTGTTTTCCATGCTCCTTAGGAATTGTAATGGAGAAGGGGGGTTGTAACATAAAAGTGCAGAGCACTAGTCTATTGCTCTACCAATGATTGACAAACGTATAATATAATAATATCGAGGATACTTTAATGTCAGTGGTGATTAGTCTGAGCACCTCGAGACAGAGTAAAACACAGAAAACAGACATAGCTAGAAAGACAAAAGGGCCGCCAGACAGAAACAGAGACACTGACAATTACAATTAGTCAAACAGACGGATAGATCGATTGAAAGACAGACAGACAGACAGACTGACGGGCGATTGGATGGATGGTCGAACGGACGGACGGACGGACAGATGGATGGATGGATGGATTGATGGATGGATGGATGGATGGATGGATGGATGGATGGATGGATGGATGGATTCTTTTAACTATAGCTCTTTTGGAAAGTCCAGATGTGGGTCACGCTAAGTGCTTGGTGTGCCATCGTCATACATTCAGAAGCTCGCTTTGTTTTCACAGATAAACTGGAAAGGGGACCATGTAAGTACCATAGCCAAATGAATATCCTTGAATCTCATCCCTTTTTTTTTTTTTTAATGAAGCTACTTGAAAACGATATTCGTTCCTCCATTTTACGGAACTCCGCATCCTTGTCTCTTTTTTCCCCCTAAGAATAAAGCCCATGTCATTTGTAAAGGAAATAAAAGCTGGTATAGTATAATGCATGGAATTTACAGAGGAGTGATATACTGGGTTTGTTAAAATTTACACGATTTCTTAATGATGTCAAAAACATTCTGATTGCCTGCCTGCCTGCCTGCCTGCGTGCCTGCCTGCCTGCCTACCTGCCTGCTTGCCTGTGTGTGTGTGTCTGACTGTCTCTTTGCCCTTCCTTTAATCCGCCTCGTAGATGTGCCGCCTGTGTGCAATTGATTTTCTTCCCCTTACTCTTCCATTCTCCCTCGGTCTCTGTTTCTCTTCCCCTCTCATATCTGGAAAGCCTAGAACTGTCATTCTCCCCTATCATAAAACCCCACACTTGAGACACCCTTCACAATATATCAGTGAGAATTGGATTTCCAGGAAATCTCATTCCGGGAAGTCATTGGTGCAAATTAGTACGCTGCGCGTGCTCGATCGCCAATTAGTCCCAAGGAGGGCGGAGTGATTCCCGCGGTACTCAGGTGCGCGGGGTCGCCATGATAGTGGGAAAACGACTTTATCCCAGCCACCTTCCCTAGCTGATTCAATTTATATTCTCTTTCGATTCATTCAAATTTTTGTCTAAATGTGCGAGCAAATTTGATTTCGGCGTTCCGCGAGAGAAGAAAGGTCCCCGAGGATCGCATCTTAATTCGGTTAGACAATGCAGACTCCTTCGGACCACGTTTTACATAATAAGATTTGTATTCCTGCACTCTCGCGCGCGTCAGAGAACAGACACGGAAGTCACACGAGGCCAGGACACGCCCACTCGTCAATTCCGCTGAAGTCCAGAGTATGAGAACGTCTGGGCCGGCGTCAGTCTTTTCCTATCATCGAATAGATCTTCTTCATGTCTCCTTCCATTTCCAGACTGGGCTTAGTGGTTTAAACATAATATTTTTACAATGTTTATACTGTCTCAAGTATGTTTCAGGGGTTGAGCATAGCAGTTTGTCATAAATCTTAAAATTACACAATGCACCTGAATCATAGAAGGTGACAGTTTTTGTGCAAGAAGGTGCCAGTTCACTTCACATCCAGATTAAGATAAAAATAAGAGATTAATTTCATCTTTATTTCTCCAATGAAAGTATCTTTCTACAATGTCATATAATATAAAGCATTTCACCAATGTGCATATACGACACATAATAATTATTACAATACTAATATGAACAAAATCCATAACAGTGCCATTGTTAGTTTTCCGGAATGCAGCGCCACGCCCTGGCCTCCCGATCCCCCACACCCCATCGACCGACTCGAAAGTCAGGTATTTATTCACACCTGAGTCGAGTGGGAAAATGATAGCAAAGAGTATTTCCCAAAGACACAACTACAACTTGGACTTGACAGTCTTCAGTTTCTGAGAACAGCTCGCGAGCCGCATAACCACGCTGCCACCCTCTAGTACTCTGGAATTTCGGCATGACAGAGGAACTGATGGCAAAAAGACTGGATAGCATGCTAGCGTTCTGGCGAGCCATAGAGAAAAACGACCAGATCGGATTCCTCTTGGATGTGTCGCTTGCAGAGCTGAGATACTCTGCAGGATGATGAAGCAGAAATGATGTCCATCGGCGGAGAACGGGTTGCAGGTTTGGAAAAGACCAAAAAAAAAAAAAAATCCAGGATATGGGTGTGCATTGCGGTAAGGGTAGTGGTGGGATGGAGGAGGAAAAAAGTATGACCCAATGTGTCTCCATATAACCACAATTAGAATTCTCCTTTATCTCGCACCCATTATGAGATTGATTGATGGTCAGAAAGGAGATAAATTACATTTTAATATTTAATGGGAAAATCAGTCGTGCCTTGTTTTTGTTTTTCTTCACTCTTCACTCTGGAAAGTCCCGTTGAATATGAATGGGATGTGTATTTAGGTGACTTTTGAAACAAATAAAGGTTGTGCACTTCGTACACTTTCTGAAGAGGCGGGAAAGACATGAAGCAAAGGCATATACTACTAAATACTAATATAATTCAGTTGATAACAGTGTCTCTGGTTGATAATGTGATGCCACTTTAAACAAACAACACGGGATCCCAGTTTGTTCTCATGTTAAAATATCATAGTAACGAATCACTAATAGGAAAACCCGAGTGTGCTACTCTGTCAAGTCAATCTCTAAGGTATAGTCTATATAATAATAATAATAATAATAATAATAATAATAATAATAATAATAATAATAATAGTAATGCGGTTTATAAGTCTCGTATCCAGGCTAATGCCCGCTCACGCGACTTCACACTATCATTACCCCAGCAGGCCTGATCACTCCAGGACTTTCTCGGTTCCCTGGGGAGCATACAGTGCCGCTGCCATTTATAGGCGCTGATCACTAGCATTCTGACAATATCTTCCACTGCCTATAGCCAGGTACCCATTTTACAGACGGGTGGACTGAGGAAAATGAGAATGAAATGCTTTCCCAAGGCACTTACAACATGGCCGTGGTCGGGAATTGAACTCACGACCTTGAGATCTTGAGTCCAACGCCGTAACCATAAGGCCACGCTGCTCCAGACACAATTGGAGCTTAAGCCTAAATCCGGTACTAAATACTGTACATGTACAGAACAGAAACCATAGTCTTTCACTAGCTTCTCATCCACTGCCCCTGTTGTTTTGTTTTCTGCACCGACACAGTAACATATTCTTAATAGCCACCCGAAACTGTTTGTTATAGAATGAGTAGACGAAGAAGTTGACGCCCGAATTGCAAATACCAAACATGGCGAGTATGTAAATTGACTGGCGTTCAAGTCTGTAGACAGGGGACAAGAGGATGCTGACCATACTGGGTGTCCAGCAGATAACGAACAAGCCGAACACCAGAGCCATCTGTTTCATCCATCGTAAGGACGCAAGACTGAATGGACTGGGTGGTCCGTGTTGCTGCGCCTGCTGCTGCTCTGAATGTGTCTTTTCTTGCTGTTGCTGTTGATCTCTTTGTTGGTGTTGTTGCTGTTGTTGGTGCTGCTGCTGTTCCATTTGTTGCTGTCGCTGTTTGATGTTTACCCTCACTTTTCTGGTACCAGTATTTTTTATTGGTTTATTCTGTATTTCTTCTTCAGTGGTATTACCATTTATGTTGTTACTCACATCCCTGGTAGCTCTTTGTTTTCTACTGATATTGTCTATACACATATCATTACGAACCTGTCCTAGCTGATTCGGAGGTAGACTGCTTTCGTGGTTCGCTGAGTTAGCGGAAAGATAATTTTGACTCGTTCTTTCCATAGGAATGTTGACAGTTGCTTTATCTATGCTTCTGTCTTGGATCTCGAGAGCACAATTGTCTTCGCCCACCACACTATCCACGTGTACACTTTGTATTATTTGTCCATGGTAAAAATCGCTGTGAAATATGTCTGTGCTGCATCGATCGTTTCGGGCATGCAGAGCCCATTTCTC
Organism: Ellobium chinense; assembly: GCA_033807755.1. Classification (NCBI taxonomy): domain Eukaryota; kingdom Metazoa; phylum Mollusca; class Gastropoda; order Ellobiida; family Ellobiidae; genus Ellobium; species Ellobium chinense. The sequence goes on from JAWQUT010000236.1 coordinate 596,203, forward strand.
CTTCTCAGCAGTAGAGATTTGGTTGGAGTTTATTGGACCTTGTTCTATTTCATGACTGTCATTGGTAAGCCTAATTGAAGTACCTAGATACACGATGTCATTTCTCTTGCTCTCCGTGTCTTTAGTAGCAGGAGACATCTTAAGTTCTCCTTCTTCTGGGACCAGGATAAGAATATGTTCTTGTTTGTCGTCACTGACAAGACGCACACTAGGCCTGTCTTCATCAATGACGGTGCTACATTCATCCTGCGCATCGACTTTAGCACATCCGAAGCCTGACTTCTCAAAAGTGACCACATTATTCAGGTCGTCTTCTTTATGGCTAGTGTAATGTTCACCCTTTTCAGAACCCACGTGTTCAACGGTAGTGAAACTACCATAACATATTTCATTGTTAAGATCAGCTTTATGTCCTGGTTTTTCCAAGATTGCAATAATGTTATTTTTTGCACCTTCAACGGCACAGAAACTGATTTCTTTTGTGTCCACAGAAGCAAGAATCACGCTGGGCTCTGTTGCAGCATCCGTCTCATGTTCAGTCATCGCAACAGCAGACGCATGCGTCTGACGACAAATGCACTGATTATCTACACTATGCGGCGAACCGTCCTGTTGCCTCTCAGGCACTGCTTGCTTGACTGGATCAGAGTGCTTGTTCAAGACTGCGCAGACATCTCTCATTCTCTTCCGCTTCCTGTCTTGATGTCGCTTGGCAACTCTCGCGATCATACCGTATGTGATGCCAATGCCAAGACAATCAATGAAGAAATGAAGAGGATGCGTATAGACAACGAATTCGTTTTGAAACACGTAGAAAGAGTTGCATCCCTGAAAAAAACAAAAAGCTTGTATAAATTTGCGTTTAATTTCTTAATAAATGTGACACAACTGGGCGAAATAAGTTTTATTCTAGCTGATGCGGACTATAGTGTGAAAGCTATCCCGGTTACAAGAGTAAACTAAAGAGCCAACTTATCTTAAAATATCATGATTTTTGTTGTTGTTTTTTGCTGCTGCTGCTGCTGCTGCATTATGAATGTGCAGGATGTTCTTTCCTGATATATGGTGAAATTCTGATAATACATTCTCCTATAAACTAACTTCAGAAGTTGTTTTACCAGAGGTTTGTGTTAATCAGAGTGGTTTTGTTTAAAAAAAAAAAAAGAAACAAAGCTGTTGGGACCGTTGGATGGGGGTGCGCGAAACAGGAATTCTGTGTGTGTGTGTGTGTGTGTGTGTGTGTGTGTGTGTGTGTGTGTGGAGGGGGGTGCATTTAAGACAACAAGTTGTGCAGATTCGTAAAAAAATGCATAATACTGAGTAGTCTACAATGTTTTACTGTGTCAGGAATGGTACATAGTATTTTAGTAATCAAAATATCCACTGTTGATTTCATGCGTGACAGAATATCCGTTCTTTTGATTTATTGCTTTTTCTATAATCTTCGTAATATGTAATGTGAATTACTTTTGCGCACTTTCAAAAAGAGCTTTGAATATCTTTGCATAGTGAATACCAAACATGCTCATAGGCTTAAAATAACTATTGAACTTAAAAAAAAATCTTCCTTTTATGATGGCATACATGAACTTTAAGCAGATGCGGAGTATCTGACAAAACACAGATTATGAAACATAAATCATGATCATTACCCCGGAAGTGCCGAGACTGAAGCCATAAACGGGAACAAAGCCATAAGCTGCGGCCACGATCCATTGGGCAACGATGATAATAGTAATGCGTCTGGCAGTCACGTGACGCATATAGACGAATGGGTGCACGATGTAGAGGTAACGATCGAGAGCGATGAAAAGCATACTGAAGAGACTGACAGCCAGGCTCGTGTGCAACAGGGCAAGGTAAGGCTGGCACTGAAAAGGACACAAGACATATGCACAAACATTATGCACAAACAATGCACAAAGCCGTGTAACTAAAGCCTTTTTACATATGGGGGCAGAAGGCTTTAGCTATGTCAGCTATCAACTATGCATACCATTGATTAGCTTTTTTGGTCTGAAACAAAAGAACGGCCATGATTTCAAGCGTCAGAAAGTAGGTCTGTTAGCTCTTATTCTTGTGCACACCATAATAATAAGTAGTCTATTACAAAATGATTTTATAGTCCCTAACTTATAGCACTCATCCCCTAAATGGGCCCTAAACGCTCTACAAGATAACAGTCAACACATGCATACAAAGACTCATGCACACAAACATGTATCAACAAATAATATGTTGTAAACATTTGGCGTGACGCAAAATGATTGGCTAATATTATCTAGCAATAGACTGAGCAAACACGTCATGAGAAAAAAAAAAGGACATTTTTAAAACAAAAGATGAACGTATCTAGACTTTGACATTTGAGGTATTTTGTTGTGCAGTTTTCTCCAAACATAGTTTTTAGATTTGACCGAATGATTTTGTGTCTGGATTTGATAGTGTGAACAATCAAGACGTTTTCTAGGAGTGAGAGAGAGAGAGAGAGAGAGAGAGAGAGAGAGAGAGAGAGAGAGACAGACAAGCAATTTTATTGAAAATGATAAGAAAGAACGTAGGACAATCAGAAAGAGGAGGAACAAAAATATTGAAGTAGGCAGCTGCAGGGAAGAAATATAGAGAAAGATTGGAAAGGGAAAAGAATGAAGCCCGAAAAATTTCAGTGGAAATGATTATGAGAAGGACCTACTTGGATCCATCTTTCCACTTGTCCTGTCCTGTTGAAGTAATTATTAATCAATAAATGTAATGTGCTTGCACCCACTAACTGATCCGCTCCTGCCAAGGATACGATGTACTTGTTCTGTGGAAGTAATTAGTAAGTTGCTCGTCACTATCACCGTTACTGACATCGACATCATATTTAATGGATTTAAATCACACGAGGGCTTGAAATCTCTGAAATCTTAAAAAAATAAATCAGGTTCTGAGTCTGGTGAAAGACGCTCATCACAAGCAAATACAGTGGACCTTCGCTTAATCGCAACTCTAGGGGAAGTTGGAAATAACATGCTTGTGGATGTAGTTCTGATCATACGGGTTAGTCGTTTATCTTTGCACAGAAAATACAAAATATTATGATCTGAGAATGGTTTGGTTCAGCGGAATTACGATTAAATAATCTCTCAAACTATGTCCAGCATCATCTCAGAGGCCTCAAAATGGACTTGATCTGTTCTGAAATACAGTAAAATCTCAACATTAAGTACACCCTTGTTGCATAGGAAAGTATATTTACTATTGAGGTGTACTTAATATAGCGGTCAACCTAAATTATGAAGTGATAGCATAATAAGGAATCCGTGTACATGAAAGTCATACTGGATAATGAGATATACTTGTTGTCTGTGTACTTAATACTGAAGTTCAAAATATACTTATTACTGAGGTGTACTTAATATCGAGCGAGGTCGACCTTAATAAATCAAAAGAATAAGGAATTCCTGTACCCGAAAGTCATACTTAATATCGATGTATACTCGTTATCCGTATCCTTAAAGTGAAGTTTCAACTGTAATCTAGTAACTCTTTGTGGGACCACAAAAAGATACAGGACATTTCAGTCTTACCTGAATGGTCCGCAGAGATTTGGTGGTGAGAACGGCTACCTGCGTCAATGTATTGCCACCCAGGATTATAATACATTGAAGAAACTGAAAAAACGCCATCATAGCTTCGAAGGGATTCTCCAAAGTGGTATTCACGTTGATGTTATCACCTTCTGTACTGTTACTGCTGTTGTTGCCGTTGTCCGTGGATGAATAGTTTATTGTAACGGTCGTGCTGAGAATAGCTGACATGGTCAGTGACATCTTCAAGTTTCTTTTGTTGTTGTTAATTCTGAATCTAAATTACAAAGAGTTATCAGCCTTGGAACTCGTGATGACGGTGTTGGTTTGATTTCGTTCTTTGCCTGTACGTTGGAATAAAATTATGCCTCGGTCTTATTCAAAGTTGTTGAAGAGAAAGGTTCTGTACTTGTCTGAGGAGAATCTAAATTAAATGTATAGTCTGCAACTTTCTAGTCTAAGAATTTATTTTCATATCATTTTGTCGTAAAGTTACGTGAAATCTCTGATATCACAAAATTAGTGAATTCAGTAATAACTATATCATGGTTTCTGTTCTATCACGGTAGATGAATTCAGTGTTTACACGTAGTCTTTGATATCACAAATTCTGTGATTTCAGTAAAAACTATTTTTTTGATTTGTGTTCTACCACGCTAGATGGTTTCAGACTCCGTGTGCATAAAAGTTGTAATCCTAACATCGTATTTACAACTATGAGGGACATTACGCAACTCTGTCTTCAACTTTTTGCAGTTCACAATAAAACTAAAACAGCCAGTCCTGTACTTCTTGGAAAGTAGTTTGATTCGTTAAAAAGCATTCAGAATCAACGTGGCCAAATCCAACTTTTCATGAGAGTTCGGTCTCTGGTTTGCAAATCACTTAATGCGTTTTAATGGCTCTGTGATTGCATTGTCAACATAGAGCAATAGTCATTAAGGCTTTATCAGGCCAGTGAAGATCAGGTTATAACATCCGTTTCAGCGGTGTATCATCAATCGGTCGCTGTAGAGCAGGAGAGGACCATCCCACACTTGCTGTGTTTTGAGAAATTGAGGGATGAAGTTTATGTTGCTACTGAGACATAAAGACTTGAAGAAGAGAAAAATTGGTATTAGAAGTCCCCACAGGCCAAAAATATCACTTTATACGATATGTATAGCAAGATTGAGTCAATTTCTATTTATAGAACATTTTACCGCCAAAATCGCGAAAAAATGCGGGATATTCCACTCTTGCTCTACGGCAACCAATTTATCGAGTTGAATGGAAAAATCGGTCCATTGCGGGTCCATTGCAGGGCAATGGAGCGAGCTAAAGTGTGCATATAAAAAGGGAGTGGCAAGCTCCGTGAAGTAAATGTACTTTGACTGACTGCATACATGTTACTCTCGAATTTCTTGTAGAGTGTCTGGAAGTGCATTTTGTAGAAATAGTATGTTGTTGTCCCGCACCATTCTAAGTCCATAAATTTAGCTTTAAATTTAAGTATATTGCTTTTCGTCATATAGATCTAGCTGCTTAATAGATTTGGAAGGAAAACATGAGATGGATTTAGCTTGACCCAAATAAAGACGTCATGTGGTGATGTGGTGCTACTATTCAAACGAATTGATGGCTTATGCAATATCAGGTTGTAAAATCACTTTTCATACTACGCCCATGACTGTGAAAGAATAACCTAGATCTGTACAATCCAACAATGCACGCGCTTAGATAAATTTCAGTACAGAGCATCGAGCGATTGACAACCGATGCACGTGAAATTTGTGTTAATTTGCCTTGCTGTTTGACGCCGAACATGGGTCCGTAATTGAGTTTTGGTGAATTGTGAAATATTGATATTTCAGAGAACCACCGTCACACTGGCATTAGGTGTTTCAAAACGCAGTGACAAATTCATTATAAACACCATTCACAGTGACAACACACAACAGTAGCCACACACGCACGCACACGCGCGCGCACACACACACACACACACACACACACACACACACACACACACACACACACACACACACACACACACACACACACACACACACAAACCTTTAAGAGCATCGTATGGATTTCCACGAAACACAAAACAAATATTATTATCCATTCCACCAAAATGAAGTTCAGAAAAATACAACATTACGTGCAAGTTTATTACTATTATAAAGTGAGATACGTCCTCATAAAATTGCTGCGCCGTGGGTTTACACGAATCCCCACCAGAACTGTCCTCAAATTCTGAGGACATTGATAGCAAAATCTGCACTCTGGCCTACTTTGTAGAATACGATACGAACAACTACAAAAAGAAATCACAAAAGATGCATGCAATAACAGAATTGAGAAGAGAGCCATGCCAGATTCACATAATATAATTTTAATATGATCAAATCCTAACATTGTCTTTCAGTTGCTTAGATTTAAATTTGACTTAATTTTAGAACATTTAATGTTTTTCATTTCAGCTATTATCATGAATGGTCCGATTGATGCCGGGCTTGTATCTTACCAAACACTGCATTCTATAGTGAGTATTCTGCTCACTCGCTGCTGCTGCTGCTGGTAGGCCTGTCTCGTTTTCTGCACTGACATAGAAGAAATTTCCTCAGGGCGTTTCGGTAATGTTTGTTATGGAAGGAGTAGACAAAGAAATTGACAGCAGAGTTGGAGAGCCCAAACATAGCGAGTATGTAGATTGAGCGGTGGCCCAGCTGGTAGACTGGGGATATAAGGAGGCTGATCATACTTGGGGTCCACAGGATGACGAACAAGCCAAACACCACGACCATCTGCTTCATCCATCTGAGGGAAGCTAGACTAAACGGGTTAGATTGCTGTGTTTGTTGCTGTTGTTGTTGTTGCTGTTGCTGCTGTAATTGCTGCCGCTGTTGAACTGTCTGAGGTAGATCTTTGTTCTTAATATTGCCTTTTACACCATTTGCATGTTTGGCGTCATCCTGTATTTCATTTCCCATTTCATTTGTATCACTTCTACTTTTCTCTTGCCACTCTGCAGGAAAGGCCTCATTCATTTGTATGTTAGGACCAACGCCAGTCTCAGTTATCAAATCAACAAGAGCGCCAGTGGAATTCCTTCCTGGTGACATGATCTCTGCCATTTGGATCATACCTGCAGAGCCATTTTCATTTTGCCTTCCGACACAACTGGCATCTCCTTTTCTGCTCACCCGTTCAGTATCTTTGCTGTCATTTTCACAGTGGTCATTCTGTTTCATTTTTGCCTCGCCCTTCTCGCAGAGTTCTTGTATACCGCCTACAATGCCATTTCTGTGCCTACATCCAAAATCTTTATTCGAAGTAACTGAAGCATGTACCTTTCCTGCAGAATCAGCTAATACTTCCTCCAACACTTCGGGAGTGCCTTTGCCGTCAATCTTCTTCAAGTTCTTTTCAACCTGACCCTGCAACCTCTTTTGCCCTAACACTGAGCTACCATTTTCACCCTCATTATTATCAAACGGTTCAGTAGGTACTCGTGCCTCTAGACGAGCATTCTGGGATTGTACATCCTCCTGCTGGTCAGTCTTGACCGGCTCGCCCGATGTTTGTGGACCAGTGTTTTTGGCTAGGAATGCCTTGACTTGTTGTACCCTCTTCTGCTTCCGGTCGTGATGGCTTTTAGCCACTCTTGCGATCATGCCATAGGTGATGCCTATGCCGATACAGTCAACAAAGAAGTGGATGGGATGTGTGTAAAGGACGAATTCCCTCTGAAAGACGTAGAAGGGATTACAGCCCTGTAAAAGTAGAAATGAAAAATTAAATATAGATGTAGCGAGCAAGCGTCGATCAGTATAGGCGTGTAGTGAAGAGGCAATGAATACAATAGCTTCTCCTTAGAAATGCCACTGACGTTGCTACACAAACCAAGTCTGCTGTGCAGGAAACAGAATACTTCTTTATTGGTAACAAGGTGTAACCAGCAAATAATTCACTATGCACAGACCATAACAGCCAACTCTCTCTTACTCTCTCACTCTCGTGCCTTTTATAATAATATTTCAGTAGAAATTCTGGAATAAATGACGTCATCATCATATGATGCGCCCAAACAAACATGCTAGTCAAGAAGGTACGAACAGCAACTTTTAGACTAATTAGAATCAAAACATGCCAATCGCGGCCCCATTCGAACCCTCGGGAAGGCTAATACTGCGTTTACTCAAAGCATCCTATCCGAACCTTCGGGAAGGCTAATGCTGCGTTTACTCAAAGCACTATACGGTCGAGCTGACCTTGACATTAGACAGTCTCAATACTAGCAGGCGGGACGGGTGCGCAACGCACTACCGCCCTAGTTAAAAGAGAGAAAAAAAACCCAAACTTATCCCAACTGCAACATTCTCGAAACGTGGAGGACCGGAGCCGCGGTCCAGAACCGTCGCGTAGAGCAGAGGAAAAAGGGGGGGGGGGCACTAGCCCAAACAAACAACAAGCATCACAAATGTTACAATAGATGATGATGAAACAGTCATAGAGCACAGTATCTAAGCTCCTCGTTGTTAGAAATTACCATATACTTACTTATCTTTATCATCCATCCATCCATCCATCCATCCATCCATCCATCCATCCATCCATCCTGTCAAGCACCAACTGACAGCCAAATGACCTATGGATTAATTACTCACACAAGCAAGCAAGCAAGCAAGCAAGCAAGCAAGCAAGCAAGCAAGCAAGCAAGCAAAAGCAAGCAAGCAAGCAAGCAAGCAAGCAAGCAAGCAAGCAAGCAAGCAAGCAGCCCAACCAGAAATTTAAAAAAAAAATGAAACCTGAGCACGTGATCTACCTCCACTGGGCCATCATCAAGCGCAAAGACGGGAACAAATCCATAGGTCAGGGCCAGAATCCACTGGCCCACTATAAGGACGTTGATACGTTTGCTCGTCACGTGACGCATATGAACGAATGGGTGCACGATGTAGATGTAACGGTCGATGGCTATGGTGAGCATGCTGAAGAGACTGACAGCCAGACTGGTGTACAACAGGGCGAGAAAACCCCGGCACTGCAATACAAGCAGTTAAGACGTCATAGTTTACTGAGATGTTTAACCCCTTTGCTATGTACGAGGTATGTGTATGTCTTAACCCTTTGGTCATACAGCGCTTGGACGTATAGCTATGTCCCGGAAGTAGTTACCTGTATCGTCTCCGACGTATCTTGCGAGTAATTTGCTACGTAATGAATTATTCCTACGCACAGGAGCGCAGTATAGCCGTAAATGTGCCGATGGGCTATAAAACTCTTAACTTAAACAAACGTATGGTCCTGGTTATGTGACATCAGCACTTGTACAACATAACGGGTTGAAGAGATCAACTTATTCCTTTAATTTCGGCTAGAAATCCACTAAGGATGAAATATGGGAATTATTAAGGTAATAGTAAATGAGCTGAAAATGCCCAGTCCTTAGAGACTGTTGCGGAAAAGGAAGCAATATTATGCGAGCACAGATTCGGGAAAATACAATTATATCTGTGTCGATGGCTGCCTGAATTTATTGTATAAAAAGCTAAGTGGATGGATGGATGGATGGATGGATGGATGGATGGATGGATGGTTGGATGGATGGATGGATGGATGGATGGATGGATGGATGGATGGNAAAAAAAAAATGAAACCTGAGCACGTGATCTACCTCCACTGGGCCATCATCAAGCGCAAAGACGGGAACAAATCCATAGGTCAGGGCCAGAATCCACTGGCCCACTATAAGGACGTTGATACGTTTGCTCGTCACGTGACGCATATGAACGAATGGGTGCACGATGTAGATGTAACGGTCGATGGCTATGGTGAGCATGCTGAAGAGACTGACAGCCAGACTGGTGTACAACAGGGCGAGAAAACCTCGGCACTGCAATGCAAGCAGTTAAGACGTCAAAGTTTACTGAGATGTTTAACCCTTTCGTTATGTATGAGGTATGTGTATGTCTTAACTCAAACAAACGTATGGTCCCTGGTTATGTGACATCAGCACTTGCAAAACATAACGTGTCGAAGAGATCAACTTATTCCTTTAATTTCGGCTAGAAATCCACTGAGGATGAAATATGGGAATTATTAAGGTAACAGTAAATGAATTGAAAATGCCCAGTCTTAGAGAGACTGTTGCGGAAAAGGAAGCCATATTATGCGAGCACAGATTCAGGAAAATACAATTATATCTGTGTCGATGGCTGCCTGATAAATTTATTGTATAAAAAGCCAAGTGTATGGATGGATGGATGGATGGATGGATGGATGGATGCTTTAGAATAGATGGACCGAAGAAAATACTGACTTACCAACATCCACCTCTGCAAGCTCTCCCCATCATTGAAGTAAGTGTAGCAAAGTAGATGTAATATACAAGTACCTACAAGCTGATCCGCCACTGCCAATGATATGATGTATCTATTCTGTGAATAAAGGTACTCCGGTTAATTTTTAGACACCACTACTGCTACCACCGTAGCTGCCACTATCTTTACCACTCTGTACAAAGGAGGAAAGCAATGTGCTTAAAAGTCTTATGACAGTATATAAGTTATAAGTTAATCACTCTAATAAAAAACTAAACAAAATTAACATTTTATATATATAATATACAGTATTATCCAAAAATTATCAATTGCTCTTTACCATTATCTTAAGTTTCAAATTCATCCATAGTACTCTTACTTAGTTGTGGGGATAAGAAAAAAACACTTCTCGATCAAAATCCACGTTCGTGGTACAAGTCTGCAACAACAAATATTAATAATAATAATAGTAATAATAATAAGGATAAGGATAAGGACAAGGATAACTTTATCCGTCCACAAAGGGAAATTTGCCTTGCTACAGTCACACAGTGTGCTTACAAAACATAAATATCTGTGCAAACACACACACTCCCTCGCTATCACACATACACACACACGCATACTTCCACACACACACCCACAAGCAACCACAAACACACACACATATAATAATAATAATAGTAATAATAATAATAAAGTAATAATAATAATAATAATAATGGTAATAATAATAATAATGGTAATAATAATAATAATAGCAACAATAATAATAATAATAATAGTAGTAATAGTAATAATAATAACAATAATAATAGTAGTACTACTACTACTACTAATAATAATCATTATCATCATCATCATTTAAGAATTTTGAAAAATTAAGAACTTTAAAACAGACGTAAAAAGGTTGGTCTTCAAAGATAAATAAAGTTTATTTAAAGGCGCAAATTTTAGATCTAAAAAGATCTTCTTCAGGCGTAAAAAACATTCCGCCTCCTCCTCCTCATCATCATCATCATTATTATGAAGCAATTAATTAACTCATCCAGGCTAATACCCCCCTCATGCATCTCCACACTGTTATTACTTTAGTAGGCCTGATCATCCTAGAACTTTTTCAACTCCCAGGAGGGCATATATAGTGCCACTGCCATTTACAGGCGCTGATCATTAGCATTTCGACAATATCTTTCACTGCCTATAACCAGAAACGCATTTCAATGAGGGTGGACTGAGGAAAATGTGAATGAAATGCTTTCCCAGGGCACTTCCAACATGGCCGTGATTAGGAATTGAATTCCTGACCTTTTGATCCAGCGCCGTAACCATTCGGCCCTTCTTTGCACGTCACTGAGAACAGAAATCACTTAGTCTAAGAAGAAACACTAACGTTAAGTTACTCAAACCTGGATGTTTTTCCTCAGTGAACACACAGTGTTTATGGTGAATTGCGTCAAAGCGTTCCCGACGAATATCGTAATGCAAAGAAGCAGCTGGATAGCCGCCATTGTTGCTTCAAAGGGGTCGCTCAAAGACGCATAGCCATATCTGAAATCATCCTCAGTGTTGTTGTGGCGGCTGTCATTGTTGTAATTGCTGTTGTTGTTGTTGTTGCTGCTGTTACTGGTGATGCTGAGAGCTAAGTCCGAGTTGAAAATGAAAGTAACATTCTGGGGCAATAGGTCGGTTGGTGGTGTCATCGCCATGTTGTGTTGTTGTTGTCACTGATAGCGGAGAAATAGTACCAGAGGAGTGGAGAAGAAGCAGAGCGCTTGCCTGTAGTGCAAGAGGTCCTGAGTTCGAATCTGATTAGAGGCAAATTTCTTCTTGGGTAATTTTTGCAGTGTATAAAAGGCACACTCTTGCCAGCACCCTTACAAAGGCGCAAGCCTTGTCTATAATATAGCCATTATTATGCTGAAAAGGCCATTGAAACCAATGCAACTTAAGTGTTGAAATCAAACAGAAAATCCAAATAAAATCACGTGGACAAGATGACACTACTGTCTTGCAACCTGAATTCCATCCGCTGTAGGTTTCAAAGCGATATAATTATGCCACTCATCATTTGCTGCCAATGAATGATACTGCTTGCCTGTTCACAGACTGCAAATGTGTGAGTGTTTATGCTAGGTCCTATTTTAGTTTCTCTTTTTTGTTTCCGTATGGTAAGTTCTTTGCTGAGTAGGAGATTTAAATCAAATTTACAACTAGCATTAATTATAGATGCCTTCCAAATGAACAAATGACCACACCCTAGACGTGCAACAGCGTGAGAAGTGACTGTTCTAATTTGATCTACTGTAATTTGACTGAGCAGAAGAAAGAAAAAAAAAGTCCAGTGAGGCTCACTTACTGCCAGTGTCACTTAGGGTCCATATTGCTGGTGGTAGCAATAAGCGTTGTATTCACCACAAACATGATGTTTCCAGTTAAGTCAAAATATGTTTAATTACACTCATAATGTCCCTCAAAATTTCAGGTAGGATTAACATTTGGATAAGTCACCTTCAGCTGTTCATTTTATCTGAAAATCAATGTCTAAATTTGCATGCTTCACTGTAGACAGACAGACAGACAGACAGACAGACAGACAGACAGACAGACAGACAGACAGACAGACAGACAGACAGACAGACAGACAGACAGACAGACAGACAGATAGCTAGATAGATAGATAGATAGATAGATAGATAGATAGATAGATAGATAGATAGATAGATAGATAGATAGATAGATGCAGCACAGCCAACTTTGGATTACGAGTGCACATGCCACATCCTTTCATGCTCACCACTATTGAACGAACTTAAATTTAAGTAGAACTTCCGCTTAAATAAGTTCTCAAAGGTTTGGAATACGACTGTGTTGGCATGGAAGTTGTTTTAGAGATAGTATAGTAAACTGTTGGGCTGAATATATACTCCAGGAAAAGTTTCACCACAGCGTATGTATAATAAAATAAACAGGACAGTACCGAGAATTTTTTTCAACACAACTTGCGTAGGCCAATTACAGGGTTGCCAGATTTGGCTCTTTCAGAGCCAAATACCAGATTCTGGCTCTTTTTTTAAAAGCCCTTAGCTCCCATATAACTCACTGGCTCTTTGCCTCTTTTTTTTTTCTTTTGGCTCAAAAACAGAATTATGGTCAAATTGATGATTTCTTGTACGTAAAGTACCTACACTATGGGACTTTAGGATAAAAAATGACTGATTTCCTGTACAAATGTATTTATACTAATCTCAAACCGCATACATTTCAAATAATCGGTCGTCTATCGGAACTGGCCTTATGAGCAGATTTCAAAGAAAGATCTTTAAAATGAATCCGTTTAACAATAAATTGTTTATTATATCACTATACTGTATGTAAAAAGGTTCATGAATAATAGTTATAGTCTAACACCCACGTTTATCCTGTAAACAAACAGTTCGTTGTAAATTTCTTGTCCAATGTAAGATCTTGATTCCAATCGCCCTTTCCAGATATGGTTTGGCTCTTTTTGCAAAAGCGATTACGCTCCGGCTCGAAAAAAAAAAATGGTCTGGCAACTTTGGCCGATGAATGTACATGCGAACGGTGAGTAAACAGTTCAATGTAATGAACGCGAGTTGTTGATGTTTCCGACTGCTTGATCAAACTGATGTCCTGGAGCTTGGTATTAGAGTTTTAACCATTACACTTGTTTGATGGACGTCAGAATTTGCCCCAGATACCAGCCCCAGGGCGTATCAATCAGAGGTGTGATGTTGTGGGGGTGGTAGGCTAGGAATGAAAGAGGTGGAAGTCACCGATATTCTTGCAGTGGCTAGTGGGACGGAAATCGGGTATTACTAGACAATGATTTAGTGACTATCTGATTGATCAACAGCTTAATTATTTATATTGGTTAGCAAAATGGGCTTGGTGACCCCGTTTTTGGTCTGGGTCTTTTTAATCGCATATTTGAAAGAGAGAGAGAGAGAGAGAGAGAGAGAGAGAGAGAGAGAGAGAGAGAGAGAGAGAGAGAGAGNAGAGAGAGAGAGAAAGAGAGAGAGAGAGAGAGAGAGAGAGAAAGAGAGAGATAAGAAGAGAAAGGGAAAGGGATAAATAAAGAGACGGAGGAGAGCTTGATAATAAAGTCATATTTTGTTAGATCACTTTGTTTCACTAACTTCATAGCTGTTTGTTTTAGTTTCTGAAATTAGTTCAAAAGAGAGGGCCATATAATCTGCATCTAGATTAACGATTTCAGATTCAGATTTACGTCTTTATTTCCATTGTAGCCTAAATCATTACACAACATGGACATATAGCCACCTTTGTTCAGTGCATCAGCAGACAAATGGATAGACTATCAGACAGATGGACCAACATCATAACAGGAGAAATTTAAGCTTGCAGTGAGAGATCAAAGATGTAATTCAATGTAGTTGCAGAAAATTATTGCTGATAATAATTTGCTGATAATAAGAATTTGTATAGACGGTGGCGGTGGGCAGGGTTAAACATTTAACAACACCCAAAAATCTAATGATCAGTTCACTGTTGAGGGCCTGTATATCTGCAGTCAGCCTCCCTTCCCACCCCCACCCTCCAGTCCTCCCCAATCTCCTTCACTCTTCACGTGAAGCCGCCCCTGGTTAGTTTAGGAATTACGTACATCATGTGATATTCATTAAAGTTCATCAAGGCTTCATTGTGTCACTGAGAGGGTAAAACCCACGTAACACCAAAGTGCTTGATTGAGATGCACACCGATAATAGAATCGTGTCATGAATGACGCATCCACTCTACATTCTATACAGGTAGAGAGTTAGGGCGTGCGATTTCAATTACGGAGTTTGGGCAAAAAGTGATTGCACAACAAATATCGAACATTGATTCGTTCAGAGTTGTCGCTAGCTTTGACATTGTTTTGGTGAGGCTAAGTAGGCTATACGGCCTGGTTAGTACAAAAGGATCATAACATTTCACAATACAAAAAAAAAATTATCAACCAAATTATGGTGCTCTCCGCGCAGGGTGAAGGTGTCTTGAAAATATTTTTCCCTATTCACATCAATCATCATAAATTTATGACCTAAAATCCATCAAAAGGTAAAATGGGATGTTTATATTATTATCTTCCTGTCAGCTTTACCAAGCCGCGCCGGTGAACATTGGCACTACACCTACTGCTGTGGTTCATCTATCACTTTGACAGCGCACTATGAGTCTGTATCGATGTAGTTTGGCACAAAAATATTCTTATAATTTAGAAAGAGGAATGTTGGTTAACATGAATATTTACTTACATTTGCACACGTAAACATATTATAATAAACGGTAATCTTCCAACTTTAAAGGGATTACGATTTTCAACCATGTATCCGTTCAATAAATAAAAAAAACCACTGTTTACAGCAGTCCCCAGTTTTATCAACCAGATTTTTTCAATGTCAAACAGCATGTCATTACTGTTGTTACAAATGACAGCCATGTTTGGTGACCCATTATCGTCATGGCAACACCAAACACCCCTCCCTCCTCATTGTTGTCTACAAGTCGCCAGGGACAGATGGTACAAATTGACATCGCTTTATCGCATGGAAAAGTTGTGATTAAAAGGAGTTGTTGTTATTCAGTGACTTTCGCATAAGAATACAGAATAAAATTAACAACACTAACAATAAACAAAAGTTCAAGAAGGACGTCGTCTGAATGGAATACGGTTAGTGCGATAGTATTGTCCATTACATACTATACATATGCAGAATTCTGTTTTTGGAACATGTTGCAATTAGGCTAAAATAGCAGTTAATCGAATTGCAATAAGACGGAGTCATAGCGAGGCAGAGTGATTGCAATATTCGTGGCAATGGGCTGGGATTTCCACTAGCTGGTCTTGATTACTTCATCAGTGGTTTGTCTGCTCTATTGGACCTAAAACTGTAGCTTTGAAGGTTGCTAGTGGTAAGGTCTTTGCCCTCAGTGCACAACTGTCAACCGCGATCTGTGGTAACTCAAACTGATTAATCTTTCAATGTCCTTGGCCACCCAGTGGTTGAAACGGTGATGATATTCGACTTTTCAAATCCAAAATGTCTGTCAGTATTTCCAGATCAAAATTCCCTCCCCTACCATTTTCCCACATTCTGGACAAGTCTTCACCCAGGCAAAACTGAGCTGTTTGAGTAATTAGCATAGGATATCCTAAGGGGCGCTGTACTGTGGCGACCGAGCGATGATTGAGTTACACATGGCAGTCATTATGTATTGCATGTATACGTATTATCCTAAAAGAAACCACTCAGTGAAGCTTATAAAATTTGGGTATTGTGTTTTATATGATGTGGCGCACTTGAATAAAAGATGAATATAAAATACAATCAAGTGACAAAGCATAGGGTGTTTGTTTTTGAAAAAAGCGTTTTACTTCAATGTGACTTCTTGAATAAACTCAAGGATCAATGGCAAACTCGTATTTCTATAACGGTCCTGCTACGTATCTGTTGTGTGTAATATTGCATACATCGTTTCGTGCAGAGGTACAGAATTCCAAAATGAGAATCCACCATGGAGGCAAGATGGTTTGTAACATTCAAGTTTATAAATCGACATTGCCGAAAGTACGAATTTACAGTTTAGGATATTTTTTTTTTTGCCTTTTGGCTTACTCCCTGATAATGAGACATGTCATATAAAACACTTCTCAAACGTATTGAAAATCGTGATGCGGGCATGACATGCTTTAGGATAAAGGTATGAGGGCGGATTGGGGGGNGGGGGGGGGGGGGTCGGGGAGCACTGGTTGTAATGCGAAAATACATCATAATGATATATATTTTTTTCTATGCACTGATTAATGGTCGTTTCACATCCCGGGTACTTTCAGAAACACTGTG
Organism: Ellobium chinense; assembly: GCA_033807755.1. Lineage (NCBI taxonomy): Eukaryota > Metazoa > Mollusca > Gastropoda > Ellobiida > Ellobiidae > Ellobium > Ellobium chinense. Next base: position 612,959 of record JAWQUT010000236.1, read on the forward strand.
AAATGTCATGAACTGGGAGAATGGCAAACAATTTTCTTTTGAGCCTGCATCGAGAGCAGGTCAGCTGTGTATTTATTTATAATAATATCCTAGCGCTACACAATCAGCAGAAGGAGAGCTGAAGCGTTCATGTCCAGCATCTGGGAGTAAGGATTGACAGACACTATTATGAAAGGCCTATGTGTTAGATTACGGTGTGAGGCATTTCGCAGAGACGAAAACAATTTTACGACATCACTCCGCGCCCGCCATTTTGTCGGAAGAGAAAAGTGAGTAAAGAGGCACTCTTTTTGCAGGAAAACTCCATGGTGACGTTCTAGTTTCGTCACCTTCGGTCTTTCAGTTAGAGTCTTTTTCTACTCCCTCAATCCTCCGACAAAATGGCGGCACTTAACAATTAAAACTTTACCAAAAAAAATCACTGTGATGTCAGAACGGGATATTTTAAAATGCAAGATCCTATTTTGTAGTCCAACACCCTTATGTAATCATTCCGATAAAGTAAATAATTTTTGAAATTAAATTTAAGCCTAACAACGATGAGTTGCTAGGTTAGCTTTCCTGATTTATGGAAGACGTGAGAAATGAAGCGTTGAAATTATTAAGTCGACTCATATTTGTAAAGATCTGGACCACGACACATACTATTGCCATATTTTGTTTTGGTTTTGTTTTCACAGAACTCAGCAGTATACAGATCGGGCGTCTAAAAAAAAATGGAAACTACTTGCCAACAAGTTTGAAAGTTATTCTACGCATACTGTCTTCCCCCTCTTGGCCCTACAAGCAGCACATCTGTATTGTGGGCATGGCAAAGTTTTCGGCTCATTAGGCTTGAGAAACCAGCGATAGTAGAGGTAGATAACCAATGGCACGCCGATTAGGACAAGATCATCACAGTCTACGAGAATGGAGCGAAAAATTCGCAGGAGTATCACCGTTGGCTTCAGCATCACTCATGAAGTCTGGGGATGTTCGGTCAACAGCGATGAAATGTTGGGGCCTCCGATGACTTCTTTCACACAGGGTTACCAACATTGGCCAAGGAGAGAAAGTTATCTGTTTCGAGTATGGAGAAAATGATGTGATCTTCGATTTCTTGATATGTTGCTAAGTTGCTGTTGTTTTCAAGTCACAGTGGGATACATGTAATTGTATTCTAAACACCATCGCTTTTTTTTTTTGTGCTTGTAAAGTTTACCGCACTGTACTGCACTGCACTGCACTGCACTGCTCTGCTGCACTAAGCTGCGTTGTGCTATGGTGCACTCTATTGTGCTATACAGTGCTGTCAGATTTTGTATTGTGTTATCTTGTGTTGAACTGCGGCGCTGTGCTGTCATGTGAAGTGTTGTTTTGTGATGGGCTGCGCTTTGCCTTAGACAACAGCGCTGTGCTGTGTTGTACTGTATTGTTCTGTGCTGTGCATTGATGTAATATTAGAGAGCTTATAATTTTAACTTCGGATCTCTTATAAGCCAGTGTGGTAAAGGCATGCACTTATGACATGTCCATATTGCTTGGAATGCCCGTTGTCGATCCTGATGGGGAAAACAAATTAAGGCCAGACCCTACTTTTGATGGCAAATTCGTAGAGTTTGCTATATTTTCATGCTTTCTCAGCTAAAATCTTTCAACAGGCATACAAGTAACTCAAAGAACTCAAAAACAAATCCCCT
>JAWQUT010000236.1:614837-644717 GCA_033807755.1 Ellobium chinense
TTTTTTCTGGTCCAATTTACATAAAATTTTGCATAAGAACTCTCCAAGCCCCTGTTTTGAGAATGTCACGGGTTTTTTTCGATATCTTGTGTTTTTTATTTTTTATGAATTTTTAAAGTTGAAAATTCTCAAAATTTTCAATGTTTTTTCATAACAATTTTTAAAAAATTATAAAAAAAAAACTATCTAAAAAATCAAAAAAAGCCAGTGACATTCTATTTTAAATAAAGTGATCTTTCAAATGAAAAAAAAACCAGCATCCTATCATTTGTTGTTCTCCAGATCGAACTGTTCAAAGTTATACATATTTTCCAATATGGTGACCAAACAATTGGCGTTTCCATAGCAACGGAGTGAGGAGAGGGCAAAACACCCCCGGTTATCTTCCTTCCTGGCCCTATCTGACCCATTTTTTACCCCAAAATGACAAACTTCCCTGTATTAATGAAAATGACCTCGTTCTGCCGCACGTCCCCTTAATTCAAACAAAATTCCTGGGATTAACATAACTACACTATTATCTATAGAGGGTTTTTATCGGCTAATGTGATTTTAATGGCCACTGGTGCAAGGCTATGGGCAGATCAGTTGCTGTCTCTTTGAACTGTTGCCCAGTAAGTTTTTTTTGCGCTTTTTTTTTTTATTCTAAAGGCTTTGCTTGAACATTCTTGTCTGCTTGTCATTTTCATGCTGATTGCAGTATTCCTCTATTTTTTGTTGTTGTTGTTGATACTTTAAAATTACATTATGTTTAAAGTATTATATCAAAATTTTGCTGGTTAGCTATGCCTTTTAAACTGAAAGTTAATACACTATTTCCCGTCTTTGGGAAGTGAAGTTTATAGATGGAGTGGGATCCCACTTTAAAAGGTTGAATTCTCTTTTATTAAGTGTAACTTTTGACTCTTCTAATAGCCATGAACCAAACCAATATGCTCATTCCTCATTTGCTTAAGGCCAGACCCTACTTTTGATGGCAAATTCGTAGAGTTTGCTATATTTTCATGCTTTCTCAGCTAAAATCTTTCAACAGGCATACAAGTAACTCAAAGAACTCAAAAACAAATCCCCTGAATATTGTTTTGGACCCTTTTGAGAAATATTATGCAATAACAATACCACAAAAACTTAAAAATACAGTAATTTTGAAATGCAAAGGCTCAGAGCATAATAAAGATACAGAGAAAAGACAAGCATTTTTGAATTCAGCATGACAGAAATAACAAAACTATGAAGAGAATTTATTGATAAATTTGATTGTGTAAAAAATAATGTTTAGTAGGTCTCCCCAACACAGGAATTATGACTGCCGCAGAAATTTGGTACATAAAATGGGGTTTTTACAAAGCAAAAGAAACAAGGTGTCAATATCTTTTCATACTATTATCTAGAAATAGGTGACACATGTCCCTGCCAAAATTTATTTAGATAGCATCAAAACTGGCAAAGTTTTTGCAATTTTTCTATCAAAAACCAGACTTTTGAGAAAATTGCATTTTTAGTAAAAATTTATTTGTTTTTCACTATTATACAAAAAATACTGAACAAAAATGTAAAATAATAGATTCAAATGGTACTGTCACCATTTCTAAGAACAGACATGGATGACTTAGCTGCAGTGCTAGTCTTAATGTGCTATTCTTGCACCATAAGTTTCCTCCTCCCCTTCTTTCAGCTCACGTTTTTTCGTTGAAAGGTACTTCCTTTGTTTCTTTGTCAAATCTGAGGAAGACTTATCAGCCTCTGACATCCTGGCTGCATTCTTTTGTTTCAGGTTTTCAATACTGATGGTGTTGACCTCCATCCACAGTTTGTTCATAATGTTTACTAGACTCAAAGCCTCCCCCCCCCCCCCTTGAAAACTCCAACTGCAGAGCTAACAGCTGCTGCCACCCTTTCATCCCCACAAAAACTGTTTTGGGGCACCTAACCCACACTGTGCTGTTCAAACATTCATTGGTATTCTGCGTCCCATCATGCTTCATTCGGACTAAAAGGTTCTCCTCATTCATGCGTTTGAAAACCGGCATCATCTGCTCTGCAACTTTGGGTGCAATGTATGTATGAGACCTTCGATGACTTTCATCATCGCTGCCTGGTAAAAGCACCAGCTCTCTTCACCTGGAAGACAATAATCACGCTGGGAGTTACTGTCAGTGCTCATGGAGTGATAGAGAATGCCCCATATTGCTCTCCTCACATCATCTGTGCTTATCAGGTTGCTCAAGATGGCATCTCTGTAAAAATTTTGAAAGGAATCCGCCTTGTTTGCGGTGAGCCGTCCAACACCTCTCCCACCTAACCTCTTCTCTCGGCTGAGTTTGCGAAGGGCCATGTCCATACGCTTGTGGGCGTGATTTACACATTCAAGTTTATCGATGTTGGTACAATTTGAGGTCACAAACGGCTTGATAAGCTGTTGAATCGCCATCTGACAACATCCTTGTATACCCGAAGTTATGCTTCTGTATGGACCTAATCCAGATGGCCACTGCTGCTTCTGTCTCCACTGACTTGCTGGAACCTACATGGTTGACCCAGCATTCCTCTTTATGGTCTTCTTTCCACTTCAGCCTCTTTCATCTGTAGTTAGTTTGGGCTCTATCAATTCGCATTTGTTGCAGTATTTGCTCAGAACTTCATAATAACGACAAGTCCTGTCATGATGTCAGTTGCAAACCCCACTCCATACATGGGCGTGAAACCGCGTTTATGCTATGTGCCGTCAAAACTAACCGATATGTCTATGGTAGGCTTCTCATTTTGAAAGTAGAAATCTCGATCTAAACAACGATATGAAATACTTATACTGTAAACAACACACAAGATCAGTTGCTACGGCCCAAACAAAGAGGAGGGACACAGAAAAACAAATCATCAGGCTGGAAATGACATAGACATGGGTTACAAGAAAGAGAATTATTAACTAAATATATAAATTAGGGATCTAAAAGTACTCAGGATCGATTTATAAGTGGTTGAAATGGAGTATTTACCAATAATCTCAATTTTGTCAACAGCATCGAAATTCGACTAATTTTGTGCCATCTAAAAGCAGGGTCTGGCCTTAACATTTTCCAGTTTGTGTGTGGACTGGACGGTGCAATACTATTCCATGCTGGTTATGTTATAAGGGAAATTTCAACAGAATGCCACTTTGTTGCGCTAATTTCTGAACAGCCATGACTCTGCAGTAAAGTGTCAGTTTACCTATTCCCAAAGGTTGTAAAGCAGATTACTTGGTGTGCAACTTGACACCAGAAATGCATTAGAATTTCTACATAAAATTGCGCACCAGAATGCTGAATGGTGCATGTTTCTCCATTAAGGATGATGATCTCAGGATAACTCTATTTGCAGTTGCACGGTTGTTTGACACCATATTTTACCCATGTCTCTTAGATACCTTTATGCATTATTCTACCAAAGCTTTTCTGGATTTTCTTTCTTGACGAATACATGTGAGGAATTAATATCACTCGTTCGTATAAACTGCAACATCTCTATGTCTAGATAGAAATTCTAGAAAAGCTTTGGCAGGGACATGGATAAAGGTATCTAACAGCGTGGTGAGTGAAATCTGGTATTAAACAACAGCTGCTGTTGCAAGTGACTGATGTCCTAAGATCATCACCCTTCAGGAAGCAACATGCACCATTCATCACTTTGTTGTGCAATTTTGCATAAAAATCTAAATGCACTTCTGGTGATAAGTTGCTCACCATGTTATCTGCATTATAGTCTGTGGGAAAGGATAGCACCTCGCCTTAAAGTGAAAGAACAAATAACACTTTAAGAAATATTTGAAACTCATTGATGTGAAGTCAAAATTATTCAGAAAAGTGAGTAAGTGACGTGACATTCTGCTACAAGAATTGCGCAGATGGAATTCATATGGTCAGGCGGAAGAAAACGAGCTACAGAAATGGAAGAGGAATGCCTCTGACGAAGAAGAGAAACTGAAATACATGCTGTCTAGATCTAGAGAAAGAGAAAGGGGGAAAAGAGCGAGACATAGAGAACATTTTCTACTTACATTTTCTTTGAATCTGTTAAGTACGTTTCAAGAATTAAGTGGCTGGTAACACGAGTTTTCTGCGACTCATTTTACGAATTGACCCTCACAAACATCTCACTCTCAGTGTTGAGTACTCTGCAACAAACCAATAAAAGTTTGGGTGAGAGATCTGCTTAAGCGTGATATTGTGCGCCGTTATTTGGAACTTTGAAAACGAAAGTAACGCAAGAAATGTGATGTTTGATGGTCTGGGTTGGCAGAACGCCCAGCAGTCGTTCTCAATGTAAGTCTCTTTGTTGTAAACGTTAGGAACAAATTTTATAAAGAAGCGGTGGAATATATATTATCTATATGTTTGAAAGGTCAAATCTTTTATTGATTTGTTGCAGATACATTCAAAATAGCCTAGGAATGAATATAATTAATAGGTAGCCTTTCACAAACACAACAACTTAGTACATACATATTTTGCAGATCAATTGCAAAAAAGCGTGAGATGAGTCAGCCTTTCATTAATGCCATGGATTTTCATTGGCCAGCTTAATTATTCACTTTGAATGCTGGAGTCCCCTGGCACCAGCCGTCCCTCACCCCTCCACTCCGTGACACTAGTGGCAAAGTTTCTGCATTTTCAACGTCCGTTATTACTTCTTCAGCCATCCCCTTAATCCTTACTCTCACTCCCTCCCACCCCACCCCTAGAACACCCGAATCCCAAAATAAAAATTCACTTTTATTTCGTGAATCGATGTGGAAAGTGCTTGTTGTTCTTAGACCTGAAGGAACCCATGATCCAGGTGTTCGCCGAAGATAATATATTTGTCTTTTGTAATTCATTAGTGTTCGATTGTTTTAATAGTGCCACTACTGTTCTCTCATCCTATTTCCATTCCCAACATATTTCTTGTCTTTCTTTGTAAACAAATTGTTCATAGAAATTCAAACACTAAAAACGGTCACTGTGTGTCTTCAGTATGTATATGTTGATTTTAATCAAGCATGTATCAATAATAGTCTATGTATGCATCAAAATTAGAGCAAATAGAGCTCAGGAAGAGAAAAATAATTGTTTAAGTTTGTACAAAATAAGTTGTTTATATGTTACGACAGCTCACGAAAACACAGGAGTTTCTTTGAAGTTTCACCTGTAGCATTGCCCTTCACTTGGAAGATTAGTTACTGTTTCTTACTTCAGTGTGACATTTTAAGTGCCACATCACTATGAACATTTTCTTTGAAAGCTAAGGTTTGGCTTTTCTCTTGGAATTTGCAGTAACCTGACACATCTCAAATGATACACCAATAAGGCTTTTCTTATTGGTGATAGCTGACAGGGTGACCAATGAAAGTAAAACTGAGTCATCAAAAATCCAGCAGTAACTGCATGTATGAGATCACTGTGCTCTCTTGTCCGCATAAATTTCTTGGAGCCCAATGACTTTTTTTTCGGTCACATGAAGGCACATAGATCAGAAGACTCCTAATAGCACTCTCCAACTTCCATCCTGCCAAATCCAGAGACTACACACCGCTCTGTAGCTGTACCTTTGAGCAATGCGCCCAGAGTGGTTCAAATGTACTTCAGGGCAGCTGATTTAAGCAGGACATCTTCAAGTCACATGTACGCACCATCTTCTCCGTCTATCAACGAGGCAAGCAACTCACTGTAATCTATTGAAAGTCACGGCATCGCAAAGACAAAAAGGTTCATGATGAACCAAATCCAGATGGTTGTCATTTGCTCCCGTAGACGACATGACATAAAAAAAAATATGCACAGCAGACAATGACCATATCTGAAATTCTCAATGCAAAACAAAGCATTATTAAAATATGAATGTCACCCCACTGTCTACTTGCTTTTATTCTGGATTCAGATATCGCCCCGAACGGTGTACATGTATTAAGTCTTTGATGAAGTACGAGTTGAAACATTTCCTATTTCAATTCTGAAAAACAACGCACCATCTAAGCAGTACGTTTTCTGTTTGACAGGTTTCATGATTTTTGAAGTGTTCTTGACTGAAGATCCATATCTTACGCCTTACTCATCATGTTCGCAGGGCTGCTGTCCGATGCCGCACCCCCACTCCCTGCACATACAAGGTTTACACTCTGGACATGTCCTGCAGTCATGGCACCTCTTGACGATCAGATGGTAATATAAAATCACTGCCAAGGGGACAAGCACCAGAATCAAGTCATCGGCATCGCAGAAGATGCTCTCTAGAAAACTTAGGATCATCTCTGCCACAGGTCCTCCTCGGTCCCTGCGATCCATGATTTTTGGAAGCTTTGTTCAATAGCAACGGTGAGAAACTCTGAAATCATGCATTATATATTATTATTGTCTCTATGGCACTGCAGTATATATAATGTGCTATTGGCTCTATGCATTACAGTGTAGCATACTCGTATCCGTCTCCAGGCTCTGCAGTATACACATGTATTAGTTTATACTGAACTGCTGTTATTATACATGTTCTGCACTGCAGTAAACATAATATTATCGTCTAAAAGTTGTAAAAGGCACTGCCATGATTATGAAATGTCTGGTAGAACTGGTGTCATTGTTATATTGGGCATAGAGTATTCTGTTAGTACCTGACATGGTAAACTAGCCTTGTTGGGGAGACACAGTGAATTTTTGCCACTGATCTGAATGAGTGTAAGGAATGTAACAAATCGCCCCTTTGCACTGCAGCGCGGCTATCTATCAGCACGGATTGTCAGATCCAGAGAGTAACATTTCAGCTGCCAGAAATATCTTAACAACAATTTAATTTGTGAGACCAAATGTTAGACAAAAAAAAAATTGTTAAAATAAAGTTCAGACTTCTTCAGTGTCCCTCTTCGAAAGGAAGGTGTAATCTTTAATGGAGTGAGTATATTAGCTGGACAGCCATGATACGCCTCACGGAGTGTTCTGGCTGGAGTATGTTTCTTCAATCGAGACAGATATTTTTCCGGGTTATCTCCCTTTTCGACTGCCAGATTTTTCATCCTAAGTTTATCTGCGAAAATTCACTCATGCTTGCTCTCTAGCTCAGTGGAGTACTATGCTGACTCAAAATGTGAAAAATGACTCAAGCCTCACATGAATCTATTTATGTTGTAAATAATTTCCTTTCTTTTTCTGTTCAGAAAATAAGAAGCACAAGGTCGATGAAGATACCCTTGCCTAAATGTGACTCAGAATTAAATTTTGAGTATATGTCTTCTTATCTTGGAGTCGGCCGCTAATCTACACTGACGCTCAGAGAAAGCTGGGGAGGAAGTCGAAGGAAGAAGAAAATATACTGGGTTTGTTTTTTTCTTTGCCTGATGGTCCTGTGTCGACGGACAGCAGAGTTAGGGACTCACCTCGACTGAAACCCTTTCTAGATGGGCATCAGGGTTAGGATTAATGATAGTGTTAGGGATAGGGGTTATGGTAGGGACAGGGCTATGGTTAGGGTTAGGTTTAGGCTTAAGGTTAGTGGTAGGGGTGGGGGCTATGTTAAAGTTAGGGATTAGGTGGATTTGTATAAATAGGTATGGGTTCCGATTAGGGGTGTGAGTCTCATTTGGAATTCTCTCCGAAAGTTGTCCATCGCAGGGCTTGTTGAAATCAGAAGTTGTTCTTTCTCCAACTTTATCATTTCTTAAACTCTTTTGCCATCGTGCCCCATACCTAGCACTAGCCTAACCCTAGCCCACCCCTTAATCTATAAATCCTAAACGTTCTCCTACCCATGGACATATATTGTCAACAAGTCAAATTTAAACAAAACTATATAGTCTATCTCTATTCACTCGGGGCTATGGAGCCTAATGAACTTCAACATTTCTCAAGACTAGTCTAGACTAGACATACAATTTCAACATTTCTCCACTTTGATTCGTCCACAGAACCCACCTTTGATGATACTCGCGTATTTCCAAAGTCGACTGGAAGACTGATGGTATACAATCTCTTGCGCCTTTATGATGCAGTTCAAATGGAATCTTCACTGATATTCTTTTTCATCAAATTGTACAGGCTAACAGGATGTCGCCATACTGAACTTTCCGTTCCAGTTCGGTGCTAAATTCTGGATGTGCTGACTTCCGGATGTGATTTTGGTGCGCATGCACAAATCCCTGCATTTACCTAGTTTAGCTACTCGCGAAATCGAATTCCAAGGGACGAGGACTACGTTTTTTTGATCACCGCAGGCTTGAGAATGGGCGGGCCTTTTATTCTGTGGGCTGTTCCTCGGAGATTTTAGGCACTGGAAGTGTCAGGCACTAAGCAAGCCAAGGTGGCTGCGGAAGAGCTAGAAAATAATAGCTGAATTGCGCGTCGTGTTTGCTCTACTTCTATCTTTGTCTCATTCATTAGCATACATACCACCATTGATTCCTGCCGCATTCTCCTCTAACAGAATGAAAGAAAATAATACTGGTTACTCCTTTAAAAACTATACTCATGGCTTAGATATGAGTTTCTAGTTTTTGACTATTTAGAGCTAAAAAATGATCCATAGTGTCGTACTTCCTACCAAAAACGTTACCAAACACGTGGTGTTGCAAATATCCTTTTTATCATTGATCAAACGATAAGGTTTGTAGTAGTCTCTGTCAGTGATATCTTGTAACAACTTCAATAAAACTGACAGAATTACAAGACGCTTTTCAACAGATTCCATCAATGAACATTTTCAGGGGAAGATGAAAGAAAAAGAGAATAGGAAGACAAAATAAGCATTTCCATCTTTATTTAAACACACATACACGAAGATATTTTGGGCAGATGGTAAATCCAAACTTATGAACAATAAAAATAATATCCATGTTTGTAGACAATATAAAAGACATGATCGAATGATGACTTGAGCAAAACGATGTTGTATATATATCATATTGTTTATTACGTTAACTACCGCCTTACTGAAACAGATAACATCCATAATCTCCAACGCATGAGCGATAGACTGAGCAAAATGATGGTCAGTATCATTTATATTATTGTATGTGAGCCTACGGCCCCACTGAATCAGAAAATGCATGAGTTTTTGATGTTACTTGTTGAAATACAAAGCTCGAGAAAGAGTCACATCTAGAAATTTTGAAGCTTGAGATCGCAATACGTTATGTGAGGACCTTTCATTATTTAAGAGGGATTTGACGCATGGGAAAGAGGAAACAGTCACTTTATCAGGAGCTTAATATGGATGGCGTAAACATAATAATAAACCATAGAATGACTGATCCAGCAGATTTGTGAGCACGGAAATATATGCCCAAGGTGTACAGACACCGGCCATCAACCATGGTGAGTTACTCATGAAAACACCCCACGTAACAATCAGCTCGCATGATAACTTTAAAACAGAGAGTCACTGGCAAACAGTCGAAATTATACCACTTCCTTAATTTTATAGGATAATGGAGACTACTTATATTGCAAAATACAATATGTTTGATGATGAGAAGTTTTAAAAAGTGACAGCACTCTCTATTATATCAGCTTTATGAAAATCAAAACTTCTCATTTGTTACTAACTTCTTTAGATGAAGACAACAAATTCACTGCTCAGGGCATAGTGACGCGGTCTCAATGACATATTTTGAGTAACTACAGCCATCTCCTGTTAATCGAAACTCTACCCGAATTTTGTACGTTTGCATGTGCTTGAATAACATTCGAAATGAGACTACACATAATGTCGAGTTCCATAGATATGAAATTTGGAGAAACGTGTCATAGCATTTAAAAACCATTTTATAGGCATGAAGAGATCGAATTGCTCATGAAATTTATAGGACCTTCAGTCTTTGAATCCGACAATGCCTTTAGTACAGCCTTACAATTGCTTACAAATTTACATCAACATTTCCATTTGGCCTTCTTTGTAAAATACAACCTTATTTATCAGCTCTCACGATATAAATCTGTGTCAGGGAAAAAACATGTTGCGATTAAGCAGCATTGTAAGTTACTCTACTGCAGTTAAACGGAGAAAGCTGTTTGTACCCTTTGCAGTCTGAGCAGTTGAGATCTGTATTTATTTTCTCTGCAGTCCCCATACCCCACCCTAATGCTTTGATCCCCTCAGTCTTGGAGACGGGGTGCGTTCCGATGGAGCGGGAGGGATCATAGCCAGTTCATCCTCGTCTTCCTCTTCCGATGGCTTCATGAGGGATATCTCCCTGTCTCCCCTGCCCAGGTCTTCCTGTTCCCAGATGGCATAGTCCACGGGCACCGAGGCGGCCCTCTGCATCTCTTCCAAGTGTCTCTGGATGTGTCTCTCGCGCGCTTTCTTGGCCAAAGTCTGGAGAGAGAGAGAGAGAGAGAGAGAGAGAGAGAGAGAGAGAGAGAGAGAGAGAGAGAAAGAGAGAGAGGGAGAGAGAAGGAGAGGGAGAACGAGGTGGAGAGAGAGCGCAAAAGAGAGAAACAGGGAGAAGAAAAGGAAGATAGTGATGTGATAATGCTGGGGTTGACCTAACTGGCAGTTGCTGTCTCCCGCTGATTTTCTCTCTCTCCTTGCATCTCGTCCCGATCAAAACCAAACAATCAAATTCACCTTTCCTACTCAGCCAGCCAGAACTTACAATCCCACAGTTGCTGTAACCTCAAAATGAGACTCCAAAGCGTGAATGACTAAGTGAAGATTATGACTATTGGTAAACAGGTGTTGCCATTGGAAAATAGAATTGCTAAGTAGAGGCAAAAAAAAAAATGGGCGACCTGGTTTAGCAATGTGGAGACCTCCACGTCCAAATTTAGCCACATGGAAAGTTTTGTTAGCTTTTTCGGAAAGGCCATTTACTTTCCTTGGGACTGGTGGCTACTTTCCTTCTGCATTGCCATTGTTGCAAAGCACGTTAGACACAGAATATAATGTAAATTTTTCTCATGGGGCATCTCCACTGGTCGACCCGATATCGTCGTCTACGATGCTGTCCATGAGAATGTAGTCTACTACAAATCACATGACTACTTTTGATATTACCTAACTCAACAGCCCAGACTGGAGGCTAGATATAGGGTGCATGTTGTCTTTGAATACAGGCTACTAGTATGGAGAAAATGAATGAATGAATGAATGAATGAATGAATGAATGAATGAATGAATGAATGAATATGAATGAATGAATGAATGAATGAATGAATGAATACCCTCAAAAAGTGTTTGTCTAGCTGTTGCCTGATCCAGTATGGAATGTAGACCAGCAGCAAGAAGCCGAAGGTACCGTAGATAAGGAAGCTGACCGCCTCATGGCACAACAAACTGGACCAGATATCCTGCAATTTCGCCATGGACCTTAGCTCGCGGCCTCTGAGAATACGTTGATCGGTAGGTAAGAAGTTTTGAAGGTATGGCTAAGTGTGTTGATTGGGTGATACTGATAGGCTGTTGGTTGGTTAAGTTGAGAAAATGGGTATTGATTGACAGCAGCAGCAGCAGAAGAAGAAAAAGAGGAAGAAGAAGGAGAGGAAGAGGAAGAAGGAGAGGAAGAAGAAGAAGATATAAGATGGTAATGATCACCAAAGATGCTGCTTTGGTTGGTTGGTCAACCGATTATTGATTGATAGTTTGGTTGCTTTGTCAGGAAAAAAAACACCGAAAAATGAAAACTTTAAGGGGTAAAATCCTGACATCCTCCTAAGGCGTTCTTGAGCAGGACCATCGGTACTGTATCTAAGGGACTCTTCTAAGGATGTTTTTCAATCATTGCTTCATCTACTAACCTTTTGTCTATGCCTGACTCAAGTATGTCATCTTCAGAGTCTCAGGATTTTGTCTTGACTGACTGGTTGCATGATTGTAGTGTTAGAGAACGAAAGGAGACAGACTCTTTCACCTAACGTTTGCCCAAGGGTTAAAAGCTGGGTGGGGAAAGAGCAAAGCACACTTAAGGGAGTTCGTAAGCAATGATGTCTAATGACTTTCCCAAAGTTGCATCTGGCGTGAGTCTCATTCGGAATTCTTCCTAGCGATTAGTGTGAGGTTAGGGTTAGGGCCAACGTTAAGAGGTAAGATTAGGGAAAAAACAAGCACCCTTTAGGGAAAAAACAAGCACCCTTTAGGGAAAAAACAAGCACCCTTGAGGGAAAAAACAAGCACCCTTTAGGGAAAAAACAAGCACCCTTTAGGGAAAAAAACAAGCACCCTTGAGACACTCCCTGGTCTAGACTAGACATTATCATAATTATCATTGTCTAGGAACTCTAGACTATCGTGTGTACTTTCTCTTTCCCAATCTTGCCTCTATCCCTAAACCAGGCGTTAGACGGAAGATAATGTTAATGCCGCCCTACCATACAAATGTTGGGCTTACCCCTAATTCGCTGATAAATACGCCCGTGTACCATTGGCAAGAGCAGTCACTTCCGCATCCACTGACTTCGCGTCGAAGTTCGTCCTAAAATCGAAAAGGTGCGGAAGCTGTGAACACACGGCCAGAATTGTAAATGCACTACGTTCTCGTGTGCATAGCATGAGGTACATGTTTTGCTTCTTCGCGGGGAAGTGGGCAATGCTTACATGTTATATGAAAAAAAAATTGATTTTTTTTTTTTGTAAGTACACCGAAAGTGGGTGCCCGGCAGCAATGGTGGCTACCATCTATGGCTTCAAATTTGTTAGTGAAATTTTTTATCAAAGACCTTGTGCCGGAAGAAGATGGGGCAAGAATCAACGGTGATATGAATGCTAATAAAAGGGACAAAGACGTAAGTACAGCAAACACCACTCTCAAGTCAGCGCACTCTTTTCTAGTTCTTCCACATCAGTGGCATCCATTTTGTTTGGATAAAGACTCACACTTCCGTTGCTTGTAATTTGCGAAAGACTGCCCATGGAATAATTACAAGAGAAATACCTCTTTCGTTCTTTGCGTAGATCTTAGAGTGGCGTGAAAAGGAAAGCCCACACTCTAGGGTACATTATTCTTTCACCCCAATGTAACTGGTGCGCTTTCGTGCGGCAGTATGTCTCATACAGTCACTTCCGGTTTAGAGTCTTGGGTCTCAAGTCTGTGCAAAAGAATTTATTATTTATGCCAGTATCCCTTTAGTGAAAGAACTGAAAGAATTTGCGTTTTTTCTCCTAAGAGACCATGTTCGCTACCATTCGGTGCTAGTGCGACCATCGGAGCAACATCCTTGGACTCTAGAGAAGGTGTGTTTGGGTTTGGGTTTGGGTTAGAGGCAGGGTAAGGGGGTCTGATTAGGGCTAGTCTAGTCTAGAGAAGAAAAGAGTCTACCTTTTGAGAATAATATACTGTACATCAAAGTGAACGCCTCGTTGTTATGCAGGGCTTTGGATTTACCCTGTCACCACTGGGGCCCATCTGGAGCTGGGCTTATGTGTCAGAGCGTTACTAATAGCTTAGCTCATGGGGGTGTTCTTTTTAGGTATTAAGGACCCTACTCCTTCCCCTCCCAAAGATAGATATGAGGTTTTCTTGGCAGCAGCAGCAGCAGCAGCAGCAGCAGCAGCAGCAGCAGCAGCAGCAGCAGCAACAGCAGCAACAACAACAACAACACACCGACAACAACAACAACAACAACAACAACAACAACAACAACAACAACAACAACAACAACGTACTTTTGAGAGAGTCCTAAAAGATATCTAAAGGAGCTTTCTCAATTTCTTTCCTGTCCTTATTTCCCTAGCCAAGCACACTATCTGGACAAATGGACGCGCTCGCTAATACGCTTGGGGAGTCTTCTACATCCCCTTCCAATGGGCTGGCGTTTGGTTTGATCTGTGCTATGATCTATTCTTTTGTCAACGTTTGGCCAAAGTAAGTACACGTATGTCATATTTCCTCCATGTTCGTCTATCTGTCTGTTTGGTTTCTGTTCTTCAGGAAAGAGGGACGGGTAGTGAGGGGAGAGAAAAGAAGAGCAAAATAATTAGAACCTGAATTTACTTCATGAAGTCAGAAAATCTATGAATTCTGGAAGCATGCAGTATATTTAGAAAACGAGAGAAATGAGAAAAAAACCTCCAATAAATCTATATACTCGAAAGCCATGTATTGGCTTTGGATGGCTTTGGTTGGGCATATTAAACGGCACATCTGTATTTTTCACATTACTTTCTGACACTTCAAAGAACCACAGTCTAGTCTAGCTGTAATGATCTGATATTTTGTAAGCACACAAAATGTTGACATGTTCATTAATTTATAGCAGGATGAACTCAGTGCTTGACTAAAAATTTTGGTCACCTGTATTTGTTTCTAAAAACCTTCACGACAGCCTGTAAGACGGTGAAATTCAAGATCGCTTTAGACTCCCATACTCAAATGAGAATAAAATGGCCTTCTCTTGCTTCTCATTCATCCAGTGTATTAACAAACAATTTTATTGTGTTTTATTTTGTGCCTTTGCAAAACATACAATATGTTCTTACGCTTTCATAGTTTGGCCCACCGAGGTGATTATAAACCCTACGTTGAGCGGTATGCACAGATTCACATAAGTTTCACCTTCTATTTCAGATACTTCCGCCATATATCTAAAAAACCCCGACCCTCATCGCCCTTAGAGCGATCACCGCCCTGCAAGCGTCAGCGAGCACACAATTCAGTCAGCCCAGAGAAAACTTCCTTAGAGATAATGACTAGCTCCGTGTGCGCACAAACAACAGATGATTTACCAACGTCGTCTTCTACCCAAATTCCTCAACCTCAGTTGGAAAAGGGAGACAAGTGAATATATTTTTATTCCTTTGAAATTGCTCAAAAAGCACAGAAGGAAAAGGTCTCAAAGATCCAGGTGCTCAGAATCACTTGGTTGCCATGAACATCAATTTCTCGGAGAACAAAGATAACTTCCGTGGGCTTACAGAAACTCACAAACAACAGATGCGTAGAATAGGTCATTTCTCAATCTGCTTTGAAAAAAAGAGAGAAAACTGAACCTAGCTATGTATTTGTCCCTCTGAAACTTTTCAAAATGTGTCAAATAGGAACCTCAGAATCTTATACGTCCATAAATCTCAAGGTGCACACGAACATCAACTTCCCAAGCTCCAATGACTACTTCTATATATGTGCAGAGACGCTGCGCAGTATGATGATGACAGGGATTTTTTCACCTTAGCTTTATCAGATTTAATAATAACTTATCAATAACTCAATAACTTATCCATAGGTTCCAGGCCAAAATACTTTCCATACATATTTTTTAACTCTTCCTCTAAATTTTGACTTATAGAAAAATACCCCAAGACTAATTAAATTTTGAACACTGTCGCAATGAATCAGGCTACATTTTAGTAACCTGTTCACAAGGTAAACAGAGTAAGCTTACCCATCTGGCAAATCTCACCTGTTATGAGTCTACAAAAGTATTTGCACCTATCTAAATCTTTGAAATTCAAACCCAACCCCACTCCCCCGCCCCATGGCCAGTTTTCTGAATTTAAAGGGACTATTTAAAACTGCATACTTTTATGCCAGGCACTATTGGCATCTTCATACCTATACACACAACCTATGCAAGAGTCATCTTCGACCGCAATTCTTCAGTCTATTTTGGAAATCGGAGAGCATAAAACGGGGATTTTTTTTTTTTTTGGTAATGTCTGTGGTACTATTCATACTGAACGGAATTAAAAGACCTGAAAGGTCCAAGTGCTTATGAATCTCTAGATTTCTACGAACATCAACTTCTGTAAGTCAAAAGACATTGCCCGGACATGCACAGACCACCTTCGTGCGCTCACAGGTAATACAATAAATGATATACATGCATCACATAATGTAATTTTACAACCTGTTCTCAAGGGAAAGAAACTGGGCAGAATTCCTTTGGTTCTGCAGAGTACTGCATACGGAAATAAAAGACCTATCTGAATAGCAGACACTGTACTCGAAACCAAAACTAACCATCGCAAAGCATTCAGGTCGACCGACTGAGATGTAACACAGTAAACTGTGACACCGAGAGTAATCAAGAGGAAATCAGTCCTGACACGCTTAAAATGGCAAACTGGAGAATGAGCCGTACGTGTGACTGCCGAAGAAACTGGGTTTAAACGAGGTCTAGGCACGTTTCACTACCTCATGTAAAGTGTGGTAAATGCATGGCTAACACAAGCGCTCAACAGCCTCCAGCTCCCATCTCGTCTCACTAAAGAGGCGCGTTCAGTAGTCATTGTGTCATCATGAACTAAAACATATATATATATATAGGCCTATGTATAACAACTTGCATATTGACGATGGGATCTCTTTCCATCGTAAGAATTACATTAACTCTCCAAGTTGAACGCTACTAAGGATGCATTCAGCACAGATGCAGTAATGTAATTCTTACGCTGGCAAAAGATCCCATCGTTAATGAGGAAGTTCTCTGTTGTCAAGATCTATTAACTTCATTTTGGCTGTGAATGTATTACCATATTGTCCAAACAATAAATGGTGCATGTAATACGTCCACGCGTGACTGTGGCTTGTTTGGAAACTATTTTCTGCTCTCCAACATCATCGTTTGTACCGGTAGACTGGCCTGCAGACTGCTATTGTGATAAACAGCACTGAAAGAACACTTGATTTCATTCAGTCAAGCAGCAAAAAAAAAAAAAAAGGCAAAAATAACAATACTACCAGCAGCAGCAGCAGCAGCAGCAGCAGCAGCAGCAGCAGCAGCAGCAGCAGCAACACCAATATCAACAACTACAATAACAGCAGCACCAACTATAGCAGCAACAATAGCAGCAGCAGCAGCAGCAGCAGCAGCAGCAGCAGCAAACACCACCACCACCACCACCACAGGTTCAATAACAACAGTAACAAGAACAACAACATCAAAACAACCACTAATACAATGTCACATTAGCCAGAACACCACAACATACCTCACGGATAGATTTTACAGATAACTCTGGTTTCTTGAAACCGGTTTAGATTTATTAAAGTTATGTCCCTTGCATCATTGATCGCAGTAATTTGATTACTGATGACACCCAAGAAGGCCTGGTAGTCCTCAAAGATGGCAGTTAGACTTTATACGTGTTTTAAATCCATCCACATTAGCTTTACCACTATCATCACTATCATCACCCATGCCTTTATCGTCATCGTCATCGTCTTCCTCATCATCATTGATAATCATCGACACAAACATTGTGTTTAAATGAAACAGAAGATCATAGCAAAACAAACTACTGTATTCAGAAGGGCGAAATGATATGATACTACAGTCGACTCCGCTTAATCGCAGTCCAGATAATCACAACTTCCGCTTAATCGCAAACTGTGTCCAATAAAAGAAAATGCTACTTTTCTATATAATAGTCGTAGCTCTTTTTGATCCTAACATTTTCATGCTCCCAATGAGCTGCGATCGATCTGAGTTGACCGCACTTGGATATCGCCATCAACTGTTAAACATCAGTATCGTCTTCGCCATCATCGTCATCATCATCATCATCATCACCATCATCAACATCATGAAAGTAGAGGAGCAAAAGACACAGAGAAGAATGAATAATCGTTTCAACGATAAAGCTAAAGTGAAAAAGCAACCACTACAGTAGAGTAGCAATAAAACCAATAACTTTCTTCATACGTCAGCAACATCATTAAGACTGCCGAAACCTCCACTCAGATAATTAACCTCACAGCTTAGGTGCGCATGTAAGTCTAACCATCGCATCCTGGTGTTATGATGGAGACACCATCCACCTTGAAGATGCCGAAAGCATTTCATTAGTTCCAATTGAGAAGTTCATACCACATCTCGTTATGTAATAGAGAGTAATTGATGCACATGGGGAACTCGGCCTGACCTCACGTTAACCCTCGCAATGAAGACGGATTTCGGTGACGCCAAGTTTACGAGCACACTTGAAACCGAAACTGACAAAAATGGCCTCTTGAAATCGCTGGCACCCGAGCCTAATAGGACGATGGGGGTGCATTACGTTGCCTTCACATGAGAGTCAACAACCTTGGGTCTCTAGCAAGTTTTCTGATGATTGCATGGGCAATTTTAGGAGAGATATGAACATAATGGTTATGTATTGATTATCTCCCCTGATTGAGAAAAGTTAAGACTGTCATCCTTATCATTTTAAGTACTGATTAAAATGTTAGAAATGGTTAATGAAGGA
The DNA here is from genome assembly GCA_033807755.1 of Ellobium chinense. Taxonomy (NCBI): domain Eukaryota; kingdom Metazoa; phylum Mollusca; class Gastropoda; order Ellobiida; family Ellobiidae; genus Ellobium; species Ellobium chinense. The sequence continues at coordinate 632,958 of JAWQUT010000236.1, forward strand.
GTTCTGTCTGTGAAAGGAGAAATTAGTAGAATACAAAGGGCAAAAAAAAAAATGTAAAACATCACTCCGCCACATCCACCAACATCACCATCACCACTATCACCACCACCACCACCACCACCACAGTGACTGTACGATCATCATCATCAGTAATTACTACAAGGGCCTCTGCAAGGACGACGACTCGCTGACGTTGCTATAAAATCAATAAATAAAAAGCTATGATGAAACTACTTTGGTAACAACAACAACAACAACAACAACAACAACAACAACAACAGTAAGATCAAGAAGATAATGTTTATAAAATCGTAAAACATTGGTGAATAATATGTTATCTGAAATATTTAAAAAAATACATTTATTGCACCTTTCATAAACATTCTTCAATTGCAATATTTTGGATGCAAAAATATATCTGTTTTTGTGTAAGTGTTCAGAATTTTAAGCAATAATTAATGTAAGGAGATATCATCAACACTACTTTCATCATCACTGTGAATATATACGCACAGTCATCGTTATGATCATCATCCTTATCATCATCAGTAACTGTAGCAGAGCATCTGAAGTAAGAAGATGACCACGTAGAGACATCTCGACTGTTAACCGAAAGCCCACCCAAGGAAGCCATATCTTTTCTCAACAGCTTTGCGGATTTATATGCATCAATTAATCTGTTTTTTTTTTCATATTTCCCCTATCATATCATTGATAAGTTATTAACATCTCAGCTGTCATCACTGATGATTATCAAAACATTTTTTTCTTAATCTTGGTGTGCCTATGTCCAATCATGGTACTGAGAAATGAATTCTATGAATATTACCGTATTCGAGGACGTATAGTAGGCCTGTCTAGTTAATGAATTATAAATCGATTGACAGTGTACCACCACTGAGTGGACATTTTCAACTATCTTTGTGTTTATTGTGCAAGCGACCTCTTCGAGGCCATTGTTACAAGCAACACTCTTACTACTCTTTGCTTTACAAGCTGTGGACGGGCCACTGTTGTCAAAACGTCGACGCCAGCTACCACTTCGATCATGAAATCCTCCATATCGTCACCATCATCACTTCCTCCAACACCAATAACCCAAAATACTCACATACTGAATTATCTCTAACAGTAAGACTGATAAATAAAACGTTACAGTAAGAGTGAAAAAGAAAAAGACCTTAATGGGATACCTGAGATGCAGACCGATCTAACTCACACAGATCCACTTTCGAGAAAATCGCATTTAACGTTTGTGTCCCTCAGAACTTTCAAAACTTGCTGGTTAGACTGTCTGCTCCTGGTATCCATTTGTCGTAGAGCTTCCATTATAAAAATAAAAAATATCTGTGGAGGCTGTCCCCCCTAGCCCTCATGCAAAAAAAAAATATCATTTTGTTTTTAAATTTTGTGGGTTAGACTGCTTCTTAGGTATGGGTATTATGGGTATTATGGTAGTGCAGGCCTACAGGCCTACTATATATACATATGTATTTAGCAGTAACATAGCGTAGCAAGCTTAAGTGCATAGAATATAACAACAACAAAAAAAACAACATCAACCAAAACACGTTAAGATAAGTGCAGCTCGCAACCAAAGTTCACCTCAATAGAATCCCCGTGCCAACTGGTCCGTATGGATCGGTGTCAATTATGAACGGGGCGCCAGTTGCTCATTGCATGGAAATTATTGTCAGGTGCGTTACATTTGTCAAAAGCTGCAATAAGGACTTGATGCACGAGGTCGTGTAACGGTGCTGATGTTAAATAAATGGAGTAACGAGGAGCTCTTCTTCGTTTCAAATCCTGGCATGTTTAGTGGCTGGGGAGTAATAGAGAAGGGGGAGGGAACTGCCGTGAAGTAAAGGCGGGAATAAGGAGTTGAGCAGTGCTGAAGGAAGGGGACTTGAGTGAATTAAATGTGGCTGGGAGGACAGTTAAGGCAGTGTGACTTAAAGAAAGATAGAATAAGGAAAACAAATAATAAATGGAAGATACATAGGAAGGAAGAGAGATAAGGATCTCCCTCTATTTAAGTTGGTTTCAGATTTTACTTTCTTATATATATATAATTGAATATGGTTTAAGTCACCGTGGTCTTAAGTAGCCATGAAGCTAACTGATCATGATCTGAAGTCATCATTATGTTGAGTCAACGTCTGTGAATCACCAAACTTTTCAGTCATCAGGTATTAAGTTGCCATCCTCATAAACTATCATGACCTCAAGCGCTAACGCTCTTTAACTAGCATGATCTTGTCTCCTGATTTAGATAACTATGACTTTAATAACTTATATAACTATGCATGTAATAAAATATATAGGTCAGCCCGTGCTATGGCATTAGGGTTGTAAGTCACCGTATTCTGAAATGTCGGTGGCTTTGCGTGAACATACATTAAAATTATTCTGAATTTAAAAGATTGTCTTCATACACCAGAATATTCTCAAGTCATGATGCTTTAAACTCGTCATGATAGGTTTGGCCTTAAACGTCTGTGATAATGAAGAAGCCATGTTATTACGTCATTGAGGCATCAAGCCACACTTCTTTAAGACATGTCTAGTCGTCCATTTATAATATAAATTATCTGTGTCATAGTGTTAAAGTGCTGCAAAACTCTTATGTCATCATTCCTTCGTTATCAGTCTTATAATTCACTACGCACTTAAGTCACAGGCTTCAGTAACTTGTTTTCTCCAGTCACCTGAGTCTTTGATCCACTTAACTTCTTAAGTCAGTGTGGTCCCAAGTCAGTCTTCAGTTGTCTCACACACTCTTAATTTACCAAGCCCTTAAGTCACAGTGCAGATGACAGTGTCAACACTTAGAATTTAAGGAAACTGTTGAAGATTTCGTGCGATACCCTCCCGTAAATCCTTCCATTATATTGTTGCTTTGCCGTATTCTGACACAATGGAGGACAAGGAAAAGAAGGGGAAAAAAATCACCTATTATTCCAAAGTGAAGGTTTTCGCTACCTTTTCGCACCCCTGGGGGGTCGTTTTTTGCATTAGCCATTTTAAATAAAGACTCATACAGCTTTCAACCAATCGGCAGGCGTGTACCCCTGAAGCCCGGCACGATCTGAACTGAGCATGACACCCATGATGCATTGCCATGTCGTCGTGATTTGGCATGTGTCATCCCCTTTATCCTCTCTTGCGGTAACGCTGAATGGACTTTTGCCACGGGCGTTAACTTCCGAAACAACCATCATTGTCTTGTAATGGTTTCGGTTTAATGAGCTTGGCTTTCCTCCCCCCCCCNNAACCCCCCAACCAAATCCATCCCTCCTCACTCCACGCTCACAGCTGGCAATAGTAACGACAGTAATATCATATTCTCTATCTTACCAAATCCTTATCTTAACTTATCTCTCCGGTTTTTTTTTTTGAAGATCTCAGCGGGAGATGTTCCAGAGTGAAAGAAAAGGCAGTTGTTTTTTTTCATCAGAAAGTAGAACCTTTACGTTTGGGCCAATCGCAGGGAAGAAAACATTTACAACTTTGCTCAAAAATTTCAGACCTTTCTTGTAATCTTCAATTTGGAGACACAAAATGATGATCTATTTGGCGTTATATGGTCCGGAACACTTTGCTCCCATAATAGTGAAAAAGCTCCAAAGCCGAAACTATCAATATATCGAGTGGCTCCCAAAATAACGTCACGTATAATAATAGTCACCCACCTACTTACTTGTCTATGTAGTATACACATTTATTGGAATGCATAATATTCACATACAGTCTGAATTCCCCGCCCCCTTCCCCCTNACCACACCCCGCCACATAGTCCAAAAATCAAAAAAAAAAAAAAAAGTTGAACAACTTATGTAATTAAAATTTTATGCAATGAAAATTTGGCACACAGTATCAGATGGATATACTGCACATTCAAATATTTCGGGTGCTGTGGTTATGATATGGCTAAAGTTTAAAAAATCTCAAGACATCTCATCTCCATCAGTAGCCTGCCCAGTGTGTGACACAATGACTCCAATAAATCATTTCATGATATCAGTGAATGATATAACTTTAATATGTAGGTTGATGAAACTTGCTACAGCCGCAGATTATATTGGTCTGTCAGTGTACAATGACAATGATGGTTGTTCATTCCAGTTTCTTCTTAACTTTTGAAATTATTGGATCTGCAGATGAAAAAGAAATTCATTTCTTTAACCTGCATGACAGGCTCAACCATAGTAGATTTTCCAACCCCTCCGCTAACAACAACAACAACAACAGCAACAACAACAACAACAACAACAACAACAAGAACAACATCAACATCAAATATGACTGACTGGGTGTCCATTGAGTGTAAAGTTGTAAAGTAAATGTAAAGATGCATCAGCCCCCACCAGGATACTCCTCTGAGAGGAATGTGGCAGGTAAAATTGGCATGTGGACGAAGCGACCATGTGCAATGATAACACAGTAACAGATTCCATTTTCAGGGGTGTGTAGTTTCATGCCTTTTGTGGGGTCCCCATTTAGTTTTAATAACTCCAGTTTTAATCTTCCGGTGGCTTCCAAGTGCAAGTAACTCCTGTCTCATCACCATTGTCCACCCATCACTTGGGGGTTATCCCCCCTGTGTTTATAGATGACGCGATAACGCTTCCAGTCCCAAATTTCGGATACCCCAAAGACCGAGGCTTCGCCATTTCATCTGGCGATAATAACAACCTTAAAGGAGGTCCTTTTCCTCGCCTTTTCGCCTTTGAAAGACCCCTGCGTGTACCTTAGTCCCGTCTACTCTTTACTGAACCTTATCTGTGACATATCGAAAGATATCTTTGACGTATCTACAGATGTTATCTCTCGCTTGTCACCCGTTTAGCGAGATATTCTATAGAAATAAATTAAGATGGGGTGTTAAAATCATCATTATCGAGGGGCACTGGCGAGGGTAAGGAATAATTATTGACTTCTAAGACAGTCTGAGTCCCCAGTGCGATCTTCTATCACATATTTGCCGGTAGTTCTTATTGTATTTCATCTCATTCAGATCTCGTGTGGCACAGTGTTTAAACCTGATCTAATTCAGATTTTGTGCAGCTAGGCTATTCCTCTCCGAGTTGTTATCGTCTATTCTCAAAGATATCGTAGCTGTTACACTGCTTCTAAAGAGAATAATTTGACTACACAACACGGGACGGGACTGGTTTCTATTATCCGAGTAAGCTCACGTGGGCAGTTCCAGCAAAATGTCTCTTCAGATACATTTATTAAATTAAAAAAAACCAAAAAAACTTCTATACTAAATTTTACTTGTTGCTAACAGGGTTAATTTATTCTTAGAATAATATACATTGAAACTGGAGGGCTGTAGAGTAAGAGGTTTTCAGAAATTAACGCCACAGACGTGGCATTCTGCTGGAATTGTCCAACCACAAATAACACAGTTGGCTCTGCATAATCGCGACAGTTTTTGAGAAAATAGTTATGAAACAAGAAACAAACGCTGTCGTCTCATTACGTTCTCTGCTTAGTAGCAATATTTTCTCAGCGCATCCGTAGATTCTTGGATCAGGTGGTTATCCTGACGACCCTGCAAGAGATGGTGCTAACCGAGGAAATGTCAGCAACATATTGCCATCCCCTGAGTTTATGATTTTGTCAGGAACATTCATCAGCGCTTGTGTCTGGAGGATAAGAAGTTCTGGGGTGGAGGGTTAAGACAGGTTGAAGAGCGGCGGTGGGGGGTTAACACAACGTTTAGACATTTTCATTGGCGTAGGATGCAGTTTCGTGTCCCCACTTCATTTCTCCATGTTTCAGAGTTGAACTGGTTCCATGTTTTGTTTTTGCGCCCTCACCTCTGAAAAACACCAGCAGCAGCAGCACCACCACCACTACCACCACCACCACCACCACCACCAACAACAACAACAACAACAACAACAACAACAGCAGCAGCAGCACCAGCAACAGCAACAAGAACAAAAACAAGAACAAAAACAAAAACAAAAGCAAGAGCAACAACAACAACAACAACAACAACAACAACAACAACAACAACAACAACAACAGCAGTAGTAACAACAGCAACAAGAACAAAAACAAGAGCAAGAACAAAAACAAGAGCAAGAGCAACAACAAAAGATTCTTCTAGCAACATCAATCCGTCGCTTGAAGACAGACTCTGTGGTCTGAGAGAGCCCACCGCCTTATCCTGCCAGTCTGGCTTGAGGTTTAGAAGTCTACCTCTTCCTCATCTTCCCATCTTTGCCCTCCGTCCCTGACACATCCATGAAAGCACCTTATGAAGCCACACAGTCGTCAGAAAAGACACCTCCTTCTCCCTCCCCGCTCCCCACCTCCAGATTACACTGGCTTCAACTTTGGTTGTCATGATTCTCCTTTTCCTCTAGTTCCCCTCCTTTCTGTCCGCCCCCTTGCATCAACATACTGTAGCCTCAAGCCAACACTGTGGTTTTACTGTACACATCCATCCTGGTAAACTGGCTTGAGGTTTAGGCGTCCACCTCGTCCTCAGTTCTCCCCTCTGCTCTCCGCCTCTGGCACAGTCATACCAGAAAATCGTCAAACAGGCCACCCCTTTCTCCCCTCCAGCTTAGTTTGGCTTAAAGTTTGGTCTCCGTGGTTGTCTTTCTCAAGTTCCCCTCTTTGCTCTCTGCCCCTGACACAGTCATAACTTTCCTTCAAAGCCAGTCAAACAACAAAATCGTCCAACAGGACACCTCCTTCTCCTCCTTCACATTATACTGTGGCTTTCTTTCTCAAGGTCCCCTCTTTGCCCTCCGCCCCTGAAGCAATCATACTGTCCCTCAAAGCACCAGTGCGATCGTCAAGGCAGGGATATTCAAACCCTGAAATCATGATGGGTCCCCTGATTATGGTTGTTAACCATCATTACAAGCTTGCTCGTGCTCCTAACGTTCACTAATTTCCTTGCCGTTCTCGCTCCTGTCTGTCATAGTAAATTGCGGGTTTTCATTAAAGAGGAAAACAACCAACCGCAGGGCGATACACACTTAGTGGTGGCTCGATACCTGATTTTTGTTTTGTTTTTGTTGGGTATCGTGGTGCTCACACATCCTTCATGCTATGAGTATCGAAAGTATAGATTCTATTTCGAATATGATACCCAGTATAGGGTAAGCATTTTGTTCTATACCTTTCGATACTTTCCATACTGCTCGATACTGTTGGGAATAGAGTATCTACATCTGACAAATTAATATTACCGCCAACATCGAAAGTATCGAAATAATATTGAGACTCCATGGGGAAATTTCGATACCAATATCGAAATAGCTGAAAATGGAATGAAACAACAATACTCAGAAGCGATATTGCCCAGTACTAATCGCCACCCAAAGAACTTTAGACTTTACAGGAAATGTAACTTGTAGACCACCCCATGACCCAGATATTGTGGCTGAAAAAAAAGGACGAGTGAAGTCAGCGAAGCCTGGAATGATTTCAGGAAAAAAATATGAAGTTAATGCTGGTTTTTTTTATATCTATTTCATTTTAGGCGAAACAGAAAGAGAGAAAGAGTGAGTGAAAGAGAGAGAGGGAGATTAAAAAAAGAGTGAGTGACAGAGAAGGACAGAGAAAGAGAGTGAGAAGCGGGAAAGACTGAGAGAGAGTGAGTTAGTGAAAGAGAGAGAAAGAAAGAGAGACGGGGACGAGAGAGAATGAGAGAGTGAATGAGTAAAAAAGAGATATGGACAGAGAGAGAGAAGAAGAGAGAAAACTGAAAAAAAAAAGGAATGCTTAGTGTGAAGAGTATACTGATACGTACCGCTTCATCAATATCTATGTGAATCATCTTGGCATCAGAACTTCTATTCGGGTTTCTGCCAGAAAGGCCTACATCTATACCACCACAGATAATTTAACGCAATTCTCTCCTTAGCTCATCCTCTTTCATTAGAAGTTCCGACTGCTTTGTCTCATTTTTATTAGGAAACATTCTAGATAATACGTACTCTGTTAACACACAGAAGAACATGGTTCGAAGGACGTGTATGTTACCAAGATACCTCTGCATTTCAGTCGAGAGCTTGAGCGTTAACAATGGGATCTCAGTGCATCGATATTGAAAATACCCTAAGCTGCGTTCAACATGCAGAGTTAATATAATCCTTACGACGGTAAGAGATCCCATCGTTAATACACAAGCTCTTAAATGTCATAGCCGCGGAGTTGAGGGGTGGAGGTCCTTTCTTATTATGTTGTAGATTATAGTGCCTCACAGCGCGCACCACAAGATGTACTATATTTAAGAATGGAAGGGTGAAGGATCCCCTTAAGAACACAGCCATTGAAAAGCCATTTTCTGATGACCGAGGTCTCTTGTGTGTTATCAGGGTTCCAATGTAACTGTAAGTGTGTATTATCTGCTATCACGAGTGAGGCTACCTATGCTGCATCGTATCAGAGTTTCATTCCTTGAGAGGGCGATCATAATGATAAACGATAACTGTACTGGCCTGTTGATAGTTCATTTTTGCTAATTCACTTATGGAATGCATGGCATTCATAATTTATCCAGTTATCGCACAGTAGCACTTTTAACGTTCACATTTACATTCAGGATCAATCCATAGAGCCATTTCATTCAAGTGACCGTCATGAAAAGGGGGACCCTTTGCACTGTCTATGTCCCGTCATGTTAACAGTCTGATTAAGAATGCCTACTTTGAACTGAAAAGAATAAGTGGAATTAGACAACATCTTACTGAAAACGCCACAACAAGATTAGTGATATCATCAATATTGTCTCGTTTGGATTATTGCAACTCTCTCCTGACTGGTGTCACAGGGGATAAACTAAATAGATTACAGAGAGTCCAAAATAATGCAGCCCGTTTGATCTTTAAGAAGCTTAAGCGAGAGTCCATTGAGCCTCTATTACAATTACTTCACTGGTTACCAGTCAGAGCCAGAACTGAGTACAAGATTACCACTTTTTGTTACAAGACCATAAATGGTAGGTTCGCCTGCATACATATCGGACTGGTAGCTGAGCACAAGCCCACTAGATCGTTACGATCTGAAATGCTTCTTTTCTCCATGTACCAATAGCAAACATGAAAAAATTTGGAAAAAGAGCTTTTACGTCCTCAGGACCATTTGTTTGGAATAAATTCCTCCTAAAAATATTCGTAAACAAAATAGTCTAAGTACTTTTAAGAAACTTCTCAAAACACATTTGTTCAAACAATATCTTGGTTGACCATGACAGTCTGCGAAACCAAATCGTTTTTTAAAAAATAATCTATATTACAATACATGTGTATAGAGTGTAGTATGCTTGGGTGTGTGAGTTGAATATTATATAATCTTATTTACTTCTCTATGTAAAGCGCTCAGAGCCTGTGTACAGGGATGAGCACTATATAAATGTTATATATTATTATTATTATTATTTAACCACGTTATCTCACGGCGTGTTATTGTTAACTGTGCGGCTCTTTGAGACGAGAGTTGCGATGAGAAGTGCGACCTGCCTATGCATGCATGTACTGTTAAGGTTTTCCAGGAAAACATGGTGAATCATGTACCTATTCATAAAACCCTCCCTGCACATAAGACAGGATCTCACTTGCACGGGAATTTGTCAGTAATAAAGGAATGCGAAAATGAATAGTCTCTGTGGCGCAATCGGTTAGCGCGTTCGGCTGTTAACCGAAAGGTTGGTGGTTCGAGCCCACCCAGGGACGAATGTTTTTTTTTTCTTCTCCTTTACATTTTTTGATTTGTCAAGACTGGTACGGTGTTTGAGACTATGAATGATGTCATTTCTGCACCATCTTTGATGTGATAATAAATCCTTTATGTGCTCAAATTAGAACATCAACTTTTCTATCGCTGATTAATATATTATAAATGTTTTAACATTAGAGAGCTTGCTCATTAACGACGGGATCTCGTACCATCATGAGAATTACATCACCTCTGCATGTTGAACATAATGCTAAGGGAGCATTCAGCACAGATACACTGATGCATCATCGTTAATGCGCAAACTCTCAGTTCTCTTACGTATTAGATCTGGTCATTCGTGTCTTAAAGTATCAGAACTAATCTCATCGTGCCCTCATTTTCTTCTCAATAATGATATAGACTATTAATGTATGAGTTTTCATAACCCAAATTAGTCAGTATAAGACACTGTATTATGATCTGTATTTGCTTTTTCTTTTATATATTTACTAGTTTGCAGTTTTCCTATTCATGTTCCCTGTAATATACATGCACATATAATACATGCACTATTCAAGTGTTCCAGGAAAACATGGTGAAACATGCCTATTGATAAAACCCTGCAGATAAAGCAGGGATTAACCTGCATGTAAATTAAATCAATAAAGAGATTTAAAAACGCTTCTTACCTAAGGGTCTCTGTGGCGCAATCGGTTAGCGCGTTCGGCTGTTAACCGAAAGGTTGGTGGTTCGAGCCCACCCAGGGACGAATATTTTTTTTTTTCTTCACATCTTTTGATTTGTCAGGACTGGTACTCTGGCTAAGGTTATAGTTATGAACTCCTGTAACATTTTTGACAAGATAAAAGGAACTATTTACTTGCTCAACTTTTTCTTTCGCTCATTATGATTATAATATGAGAACTTGAGCATTAATGATGGGAATCACTTACCATCGTAAGAATTATTTTAATTTTGTATGCTGAACAGTACCGTGCACTCAGCACCGATGCATTAAAGGAATTTTTACAATGATAAAAGATACCCGTCGTTAATGCGCAAGCTCTCAATTCTCTTACGTAATGGATCTAGTCATATCGTGACTTAAACTATCAGATCTTATCTTATCATAGTCTCAATTTCTTCTTCATGTAGACTATTAATGTGTGGAATTTCATAAGCTAACCTAGTCACTATATAGGACCCTTTCTGACTTGGATTCTATTAATGTCTGATATTCTGACATTTCGTTCGCATACGACCTCATAATGCTAGAGAATTTGCACATAAACAATGGGAGCTCCCACCATCGTTAACTCCCCATATTGAATGCTAGGGTGCTTTCAGCCCCGATGCACTAATGCAGTTCTTACGATAGTAAGAGATTCCATCGTTAATGCTCAGGTTCTCAATTATTATATCAGCATACCAGATAACTCAGTAATTATTCAGTTCTTCGGGAAGCACAAGGGGATGCTGCCATGGAACAGGCGACGAATACTAATTTTCGTGTAATATGTTTCACTGCCTACAGCCAGGTACCCATTCCAGAAGTGGGTGGACTGAGGAAAATGTGAAAGAAATGCTTTTCTCGGGGCATATATAACATGACCTTGTCGAAAAATCGGACCTACGAGTGTTTGATATTGAGGCCATAGCAATATTATGTTCAGCACTTTTATTGGTTATATTAAGATAAGATAGGATCAAAGATAAAGATAAAACACAAATCATAAAAGATAAAGACATATTATATCAACCTTTATTTATCCTGAAAGAATAATGATAACATACCCATAAACTGATATACAGCTGTGCATAATACAATGCATAATACAACATAGCTCGATTACAATGGTGAGAACATCCCTGCATAACTACCCTATCTGAAGGACAAACAGAAAAGTAGGCTCAGCTGTTTGTAGCTATGTTGGGAAAGGATATTTAAAATCTAAGGCCTATTTGACTCATGCTGTATAGTACTTCAAAAAAAAAAAAGAAATTGCAACCACATAAGTTTTAATTGAGTATTTGCTAGGGTATAGGGTATGACTAGAGGTTTGGGGGAGG
>JAWQUT010000236.1:651001-690556 GCA_033807755.1 Ellobium chinense
GGCAGGGCAAGGCAGGGCAAGGCAGGGCAAGGCACGACATGGCACGGCACGGTACGGCACGGCACAACAAGGGATGGTAAGACATCCAAGGCAAAGTGGCTGAGGCTTGCTGGAGTGAGAGTTGGTTCCACATGTAGCATACAGTTTGAGATGCCGAAAAGCAAGAGTTTCTCTCAGGGCTCTTCTTTGGCCCAGCGTCCCACTGGAAGAACTGAACGTTCAGTGGCGTCTTGGATTATGGTTAGACTAGCAACAGTTAACATCGGATTTCATTAGATTTTGAATCATATTTAAATTTGAATAATACGTGGATAATAATATGTATCATCATCATCAGTATCATCATTTAAAACTGAGAAAAATTAAAAGCTCAACCTTAATTCAAGGAATTTATTTAAAATCTAGTAAAGAATTAAGACCGAAAATTACATCTAAACGTTTCGGCTCTAAGGCCTTTATCAATAGAATATCATCAGTATCATCATTATCATCATCATCATCATCATTCTCCATCACAAAGAAGAAAACTTCTGTGGTGCTTTCATCAGTGTAATACTAAAATTTAAAAGCTGTTATAATAAAGATTAATTACAAGCAATGTAAAATCGTCGAATTTTCAAGCTTATTTACCTCTCCCTCTGGGCTAAGTTCAAATATCAAACTGCCACCATGACAATCACTAACACCATCAACATCATCATCATATTCAGCAAAGATGACTACAGCAAATAAACAAAAATGTAATTACCAACTGTGCAGTAAACAACAACAACAACAACAACAACAACAACAACAACAACAACAACAACAACAACAACAACCACCACCAATAATAACAACAGTGGAGGCAGGAGCTATAAGACAGGCTTCAAGGAAATGAGAAAAAAAGTCAACATTTTAAAAATAACAGTATGAAAACAAAAACACTCAGTGAAGTTTGTGATCCTGCCTTTCACCATCCCATAGCACACAGAATACATAAGCCCTAGATGATTAAGCTTCCATTTCTGTATCAGCAACGGCCACAAAAACACAGAACTCCATCACCCTCTAACAAACGCTAAAACTCACAATTTTAGGGCATTTTAGGATTCAGAAACCTCCAATTTTCTGCGATCTGGGTTGTGTCACTGGAGTACTCCAGGGAGGGAAGTTATTCCCCCTTTTCTTCCAATTAAGGCTAGGAGTCGGTCTTGGTTATGTCTTGGCGTCTCCCTGATGCACTTCCTGTGTGAAAAGGGGAAGACAACTAGATGGAGACAGTTTTAATCAGAGAAAACTTCCTCAAATTGAATTCTCTCTAAGCGAAACGGTTTCATTACCCCAACTGCGTGTATTATTTTATTTGATAGAGGGGAAATTCTGTCTCTATTTTCCACAACCATTACCCCAGCTCTGTATTGCGTTTGATTATTTCTTTCTTTTCCCCCGAAACCCAAAAGCACTGTATGTTGCAGTCTCGGTTTCTACGTCGATACAGGAATGAGTAATATATCACCGTCTTGTCTCAGCATGCCATAGAAGGACCCATGCCCGGATAGCCAGATGGTCTTAGACCTTACTAAACAAAAGAATAAAAGAGAAAAGGGGGCAGGGGCAATTGATGAGCTGAAAGAAAAAGAAAGAGAGAAGAAAAAGATGATGACGACGAAGCAGCAGCAGCAGCAGCAGCAGCAGCAGCAGCAGCAGCAGCAGCAGCAAGAGAAGACGAAGATGACGATGATACAGAAGCAGAAGGAGAACGTGAAAGAAAAAAAAATTGTTACACTTAAAAAAAGACTATTGAGAAGCCTGGAAATTAAACGCTATCTAGTATCGAACATGAAAGCCCAAGCAATTTTCGTGTCTTCTAAAGCGTTTGACAGCGGTAGAAGGATGTTGCGTGTGTTGGGCGGGAACAAGCCGTCTCGTTTTACCAATCCAATATTTCATCAATGGGGCTTCGGAAGCCAGCAAGGATCAACCTAACAGACTCGTTATTAATTTCTGTGTTCAGGGTAACGGGATACTGCACCAGAAGCGAGAGGACCGATTTAAACACCGACAGATTTTGTTGTTTCTCGCAAGGGCCATTGTCGTGAGGATGCGAGGGGAACACTGAACTCTGAAACTGAAACCCTCCCCCCAAAAAAAGCTGAAAAGAAGAGAAAAGAAAAGTGGCGAGGTGACAAGTGACATCTAAAGCCACGCCCCATGAGATATCATTCCTCTCTCTCTCAGAGTCTGGTACTTAGCAGTGGGCAGGTACCAATACAGACAACACGATACTTTTGACATGCTAAAAAGTACTCATGGAACTGAAACAACGTATCCACACATTGAGAAGTTGGTGAAAATCTTATTGACTTTGTTTTAGCGCATTTTGCGTTTCACAGTAGATCTATTCATAGCCGGGCCAAATTCATTTTGGAGAGAGATAGAGAAGATGAGTTGCAAGTAGATGGACGAGACAGAGCTATACAGGTTAAACCGACTCACATACACTCAGCCTTTAGAATGGGTCGTAATCACAAAGGTGAAAGTATCGGCTGTGGCTTCGAGTACCTCTTACAAAAGTGTCGACATCGATACCCTGATTAATCGTGCCGTTCAGCACCAGCACGACTGGTCGCTCTGCTTTATCTTGAAGAGGAGCTCAATTTCCTGACTAATTCCTGGCTAGATCCATGCAAATCCTGTCACAGACTCATAGTGTCCTAGCCTCCACATCAGTCCGGCTGAAATATGATCCTCACCAATGCACGCCCAGGCCGGCCAAAGTTCTCCAGGAACGAACAGAAGACAAGTTTGGCTCGATCAAAATACCATTTTGACTTGAGGACAGTCTGACATACAAGTCCCTGGCGGGGGATCCCCATAGAGGGTATCGGGTACCCCAAACTTGACACCTACTTCATCGGGAAGACATGTTCGGCTCTCAGAACTTTTGCCTTGAGTTCTGGTAACATCTATCATTTTTTTTTTCTGTTGGAATTGACACCGTGAGGGCGTCGCATCGACTTGTGCACTAACGATTGAATGTGACACATTTGAAGCCTGATGTGAATTGGGGCGCAGGTGACCTCATCTCATCGACTCATTAGGGATGAAAAATGAGGTCACAAACATTTTGCTTTCTGCTGATACTGACACCATTCTTGGCATCATCTCTCGAGGGAACCTTAAATATAAATGACACTGGAAAGTGCAACCGTTTTATTACTACTAGAGATGGACTGTTGAGAGCTGAGCAACTACTGGCACTAATTTTTTAGTTCATCCCCACATATGGTGCAAGGCCTTAAATAATAATGGATCTGCATCTATGTCATCAGTATGATCATAATTTTTTTTGTGGAGTGAAGGGGGTGGGAAGTACTGTAAAATCGAAAGTATTATCATAGGATGGAATTAATGCGATGAAATGACTCTTTCAAGATCTTTAGTCTGTTAAATTTCAGCTCCTCATTGAAATCAGTACCTTCACTATTTTCATCACTGTAACCATCGATCATCATTACTATCACTGCAGGGAAAAATCATCATAACCTGTTGATTATTATTCTTTTGATATTGTTCAAGCCTATTGTTGTATGCTGAGTGAAAAATAAAGTTATTTGAAAAAAATAATTATGGATCTGTAACAGAAAATTTATGGTCAAAATTTTTCTAAAGACAAAATATTCGATCTGACAGCTGTATACAGACTGCAGTTGATAACCTTACCGGATACGGTTTACTTTTAAAGAATGAAAATTTTGAGGATGTTAGTGTCGGGGGTGGGGGTTAGGAAGAGGGGCTGGCTGTGCAATCAGTCTTGTGGTGCCTGCAGCAAAAATCCTCTCCGGAAAGTCCGAATTTTCACGAATATTTTCAAGAGACACACCTTTGCAGCCGTATTGCCAAGAAAGAAAGGTATTTTGAAGCCACACTTTGATTTCAGCCTCGACCTTTCTTCTCACTGTCATGATTGGACATCGAAACTTAGAGCAAAGTCAAGTATGTGAATGCCAGTTTCAGACATAGTAAGTAATAAGTCCTCGGGCTGTGCTACTATGAGCTTGGTGGACGGTGAAATTCCTCTAATGGTAAGCAAGAACGTGTACTTCTTTTCTTCCAAAGTTAGAAGCTGAAATTGGCCATCTCGCAATCCGTTTACTCTGCCGGGTGGCGGATGGCAGTATCAGTTTAATTGAGTTCATCTTGACATTGCAAACCTCTAGCTGTCATGAAGTTTCAGCTGTTGTCTTCAACCACTTTCGGTTTCAGCTTTGCTCTTGCAATACGCAGCACAAAATGAAATTTTAGAAGTGCGAACACCTTCTAATTAAGCTTGTTTACTGGCTGTCCGAAGCTTGTTTTGATGAAACGCCCTCGTATTTTCTCTATTAAGTTGCTCACTCGCGGCGCAGCTTTCACCTGAGGTCAGGTGTCAATAAGTATAGACTTCATGTGTCAAACCGTGTCAAGACTTCTGTGCGAGACAGGGGCGTGGCACGTCCTGAACAAGGTCGCATCCCCCCTGGGGATACCCTTGGACCGAGCTTACGGGTATCCCGGTATCGAATTTCGGGCTTATCAGTCGCCGACGGAAACGCCCGATCTCATTTTCTCCACGGGGTGGCTCTGCGCATCAGAAGCATGGCCGACATCCTAAGGCGTCTGGCGTGTGACACCGTCGCCGTTTGAAGGTTTCCATAGCCTTCATTAAAATAATGAAGAAAAGGGGAGACGATTATCGTCAAAATCTACGGAAATGGACACTGCATCGCCAGCTTGCGCACTTTGAGATAGTCAAAAAGAAGAGATGACAAACGCTGCAAGTGAGGAGGGAAAGGTGAGTGCTCATGCTGAGAATACCATTAGACTTGCATTGTAATATAATATAGCTGCTGCTTTCATCAAGATAAACAGAAAAAAAACCCCACCAAACTTTTCTCCAGTCTGTGATCGGAGAAAGTTTGTAAAGAGCAGAGCGAGATACCCATGCTCTTAATACTTTGAACATATCAAAATAATTAAACAGCTGTTTTCAGCGAAAGCGCACACACACACACACACACACACACACACCATATTTTTGTCTTCAACCAAGGATTGGAGAAGGCACGATAACAATGAAAACAGGTTAAAGATATCAGAATATGATAATCGTTCCAGACAACGATGAATAAAACCAAAGAAGAGGAAGAAGAAGAAGAAGAAGAAGGAAGAAAGAAGAATATCAAAAAGAAAGAAAGAAAGAAAGAAAGAAAGAAAGAAATAAAGAAAGAAAGAAAGAAGCAGAAGAAGAAGAAGAAGAAGAAGAAGGAAGCTTAGAGAAAGAAGACAGCTTTTAGTTATTATGCATAGTAATGCAAGGTCATGTAGGCAAGCACAACTCCAATAGTCCAAAGAATATGACTAATTGATATGGTCTATTACCATTGGCTGATGTTAGCAGACAAATGTTTTACTTTCGGACACGAGATCTGATAGCATAATCACACTTTAAACCGAAAGTGAGCTTTGCTGGAGTTGACTAAGTAAGAACGATCTATAAAACTATGAAGAAACTAGGGTAACGGCATCAATCATTATGAAACTTTTTATGTCTTACAGAAATCACTTTAGTGGTGAGCAGCTGCAGAGCTGTAGTCGTGTCCGAACTCTGCAAGAAAGAATAAAGTGTTTATACGTAGTGATAAAGCAATGAAAATTCTCAGGACAACAACAACAACAAAAATAACAACAACAACAACAACAACAACAACAACAATGATAATAATTTTATTAAAGAAACTATCTCTATTCAACAGAGTTTGGCAGGTGGAGTAACTTGTCGGTGTCTTATACTAGTTATACCAAAATACGTCATTATTACGTTCTAGATCAGGATTTAAAATGTGAAATATAACAGAGGCGTAAACATTCTTTGCTAAATTATTAATTTCTTGGCTAAATGTATTAGTGGAAGAGTACGAAATCAAAATAAAATCAGCGGTTTTCAAGGCTATTCAGGCATAAAAACATATCATATACCTATTTCTACATTGTCATTCATAAAATACTCATACAGCTCTTATTTTGTGTGAGATGGAGAGTGTGGGATAGGGGGTGGTGGAGGGGCATGTGATCGATTCATCACAGATACTATAAGACGTTTATTTTAAGGGAAAAGGAAATTTAAGGCAAGCAAAAGGGGGTTAAAAACAAAGTACATGTAGTTAAAAGAATTGACCTACTCGATGTTCAAGAGCAAGAGTTCCCACAGTGCTACATTCTATAAACAAATCCATCACCCTGCATGCCTCATTCAGTTCTGAGATTATAAGGAAATTGTCTTAATTTTTACAGAACAGTTCTCTCTGCAATAAAAGCATCACATCCTTGTTTATGATTGTGACAACATTACGTGACATGAATTTGTTTACATTTAATCTGGTTTGCCCTATTCATTTAATGCAGAGTATTATAAAGAACAAATCACACGTGTTAATTCCATTTTCCCATCATAATGAACAAGATACGTCCACTAAATCAGACACCTGTTTTCTGTGTTGTGTTTAAATCATGTCACATTTTTCAAGCTCTCAGAAAACTCTCTTTTGACTACGGCTGAAGACAAAGGCTTAATATCCGGACTTCTATTAGTGGATACAAATTTTATATGGACATTTAATTAAGACACTCCTAATGAAAACAAATAATCAAATTTTGAACCGGTATTTCCAGAAACAAAACTGTATCAGATCAATTTTACCTGAGGCATGAGATGCCCCGAGCAGGCCTTTCCTATAACAATAACAACAAAGCGTTATGAAATTTAGTTTTAATCACACGAATGGCTGCTTCAGTGCACCATCTGCACGCCCAGTCTTTAAAAATTATGGTCAGATATTTTTTTCATTAAAACAGCATTGTTTTACAAAGCTGTGAAGAGCCATAAAGGCCTGACTACATCCCGAACGCTAAGCCATATTCCTCCATTCTCCTCCCCCCCCCCCCCCCCCCCCNCCCCCCCGTGTACTTCAGAGCCATTTCTCGTTTCAATCATAAAGAAAGCCCATAATACCATCCTCCCTCCTATTAGCATTCCCAATAATTTTTTTTTTGCTATTTAGCTTCCTTTCTACTTCTTCTTCCTCTAACAGTTTTGTAGAATGACCCTACAGAATGAAGTTTAGTGCACCGATGTTATTCTATTATCACACCTTATTGATCCCATTTGTCCGGACTCATCAGCTCATTTCAAAGACAATGATGTGCGCTCACGCACAGTTTCCGCCTCAAATTGTCACCGACTGATGAAAATAGTTACTCATTATGCAAAATAGCCCGCGCGCCAAACCATTGCACTCGCGTGCGCCATATCCTTTACCTCGTCTCTTTGTCGTTGCTGATTGGACAAAAACCTCCGGACCTGGCCGACTTCCGGTGATCAGGTGACGATTCGCTTCCAAACGAGGCTCTGGTACCGGAAATGCGGCGGCTGTCCTTTCATTAAGGCCACCCTGGGTGCTGTGGACGGGAGGCATAATAGAGTCAACACAGGTGATAAGTAGGGCTTAGCAACGCAATCTCCAATTTCCATTTAGCCTTAAGATGAGACTTGAAGTATTTCCTGGGCTACCAAATAAAGGACAGAACTTCTGGCAGATGATTACAATCTTTCAAAGAAACGATGATGTACGGAACTCACGACCAACATCTGACGGGAACAGTATCAGTAATTGGCCTCGTATGGTGAAGCTAAAATCATTTTTCCATATGATGCACATTAATTCCGGACGATTTAAACTAAAATTAGAACTGGAACAACTGAATCAGGAATCTCAAGTATGGCTACACGTAGCTAAAGAGAGATTTCTCTTAAGCTGAGCAAATCTATTTCGAGCGTTTTCAAATGAATGGAAAAATATCATGCATGGGTCTTCCGTTCTAACGCTGGCTTTGTTGATTGTTCTATAAAGCGATGCCTTGTTCGGGGATATATTTTACATCAAAATGTCACAATAAGATCAAAATATTAATCTCAAGTTTATTTATAATAACTGAATTAAACAATGGAACAATGTCTGAATACATTAGTTTCTCATTTTCAGTAATAGTTTGACCTCTTCAGGTGTTATGGAGGCACTCTCCAGCTTAGCTGCTCAGTGACTGGCGTTTGCGCTGAAAACAAAAGTGAAACTGCAGACCATTATTCTGAACCTTCATTGCTAACTTTACAGTAAATCCATGCGTTAAATGAGGTGCTCTGACTATCTTAACACTGTCAAATCTAACGTTTGTGGGTTCGTTCTCGGGTCTATTGGTTTGCGCGGTCATTAGTTATGAAACTTCCCTCCCATTTCCCCATCCCCCAACTCAGGTGTTTAAATAAGTACCTCGTTTTGGAGCTGAGGGGAGGTGGACCAGAGCGCTGCACAGCGACGACCAGCAATGACATTGGATTCATGTGTAATATTGTGTATATTTAGTATTATATAATTGTTCTATGTGTATGGGAATAAAATGTTTAACACTGTATGGCATTGTAAATCATGTTTCCTTCAGGATAAATAAAAGTTCTAATTTTTGTTTGTTTGATTTGATACTAGCCAACCCTCCCCTTTTCCAACAAACTATGGAAAACAGAATGATGCTTGTGAGTGCTGACTATGTCTTTCACATGTCGGCGTTAACCACCAAGAACCTTTCCGTCCTCCGCGGAAGATACCGCGACTTCGCTGAATTCACCTGTCCAGTTTTGATGTCCAGTTTTGATCCACAGTTCCTTGCCAGTGCTTACTTTTTCTTCCTGCCTGTCACGTTTAGAATAAAAGAAAGATTTTGATACTCTTGTTTCATTAAGTAATGACCGTGACTTTTATAAGAGAATGAATGGAACTTATGAATGAGCTCTTCTTTCTAGACAATCTCGACAGCGAGATCCTCTCAATGATCATTTCACTGAAAGGCGCTGTCTTCTTTGTAGTTGCAATTTGCAAAGATTACCTTCTGGGTTTTCTCCCTCTGTCTAATAGTAATTCTGTATCGTTGAGATATTATAAGCTTCCGCTCATAATTCAGTCATACTTTTTACTTTCACAACCAAAAACAACGATGGTTGACGGCGGTCTGCTTAGCTTCCTGACCGTCCTACACTTTTTCATGTGTCGCGGCCTTGATCGATTTTAAAATCTTGTTCACATTTATTCGCCAATGATAGTGCCTTAAAACGAGATTCTGTTATAACATGTAGAAAAGAATAACGTGTTCTTCTTTGTAACAAATAGCTGTAGATGAGAAGAGATACAGGAAATCACAGGTCATATAGTTCGTCAAAAATATTTTTTTAAGAAGTAGAAATGAAGAAATAATTATCTGTGAGATATTGGAGAAATGTCAACGAAGCACATCAGCTCATTTGGGGACAGGCTTAGATTAGGCTTATCATCTGTCAGTAAAAGCATGAATGGAGATTGTCTTATAATATTTGAGGCTGGACATCATTCAGATGAAATGAAAAAAATCCCAGCGAGGACAGGGTTCTTTGATACATCCATATTAGAAACTTCCGACGTTCGTATCGCATAATTATTAAAGGTGACAGTCGGTTGGCTACTTTTGCAGGCTGACATATGATCGTGGGTGTTTGTCTACTTCGAGGGAAGAATTATCTTTCCAGGATACAGTTCCGCCTGAGACTAACTAAAGACTGTAACAACGCTAATTTGCAACTCTAGGGATAGCTTCATTCATCTTGCTTTTCTTACGATGCCACTTCGGGATGATCAGCCTGTCAACAAGGTCAGTCTTAGGAGACGGTTCTTAAACTCTAACTCTCCCTTAATGAATGAGAGGTGACAGAAGAGTAAATGGTGAGGCAGGGGGAGGGGGGGGNGGGGGGGGGGGGGGGGGGGGGGGGGGGGCGCTTACGAGACATCATACTGCACGGTGAGCAGGAAAAGCTGCAGGAGATTTTATTTTTGTAAACATAATAATGGCTTGACATGGGCCCATTTAGGTCCATCTGCAGAGCACGAGTGATTATGCTGGTCAAATGCTAAAGTCAAGGCTGCCTCTCCACAATACCAGGGATGAAGGAAGATTTCCAGCGTGTCAGTGATTCATGATGATAACAGTGATAATGGTGTACGCATCCTTTAAGATTTCATACGTTACAAGCTTATCAGGAACCGTGTAGAACAGGGTGTTGTTTGTTGAAAGCATACTAAACACTAGAACGGAAACCAAATGAAAGTTGCGCACCATGAGGTTCTGCACATTATTTTTTCTTCAGCATTTGGTTTTACTCCCCAGGAATGATTCTCCTTGACACACCCACGTGATAAAGGAAACGGCGTCCATATTGTGTGAAGAAGCATCGTTCTCTGGAACACTTATTACGCTGGTCTGATCTTCTAGACAATACACACAAAAAATTAAAGAAAGTTGCCAAAGATTTACAATATCAAAAGTCTCCGTATAGTCACACACACACACACACACACACACACACACACACACACACACACACACACACACATACACACGCACACAAACACACATCTTTATTTTTATCTATCTATCTATCTATCTATCTATCTATCTATCTATCTATCTATCTATCTATCTATCTATCTATCTATCTATCTATCTATCTATCTATCTATCTAAACGCCTTGGATTTGGACACTTGAGGGATAGAGGGAAGGAGAGTTCTCTTTATTTAGACTATACAGATGTTCAGGAAAGATATATGAAAGTGAGGTACAGAAAATTGGTAACAATGACGTCAGCAACAACCAATGACTTTACGGCGACAACAACAACAACAACAATAACTATAACAACAACAACTTTAACATCAACAACAACAACAACAACAACAACAACAGAAAATGGCCACTTTCACCTAAACTCTTGCAGTCGTCAAACATTAATTCACACTATGGACATTCCTCCTTTTGCGCCTGTCTTCCACTGATCCACTTTCCCAGAACTTGAGTGAACGATTACATAAATACTTATATACATTTGGCAGGTACGATGTTGTATGCTTTGCGCACTAATAGAGAGTTGAGTTTCTTGTACATGGCACTCCATTTAATTCCTGCTCAAACCGGAACTCCGGCAAACTCCTTAGGTAGTATTCCAGAACACTCCTGCCTACAGCTTGTTTCATATTAGGACTAGGAGCAGCGTTAAGAGCAAGATAATGGAAGCAAAGCTAATATGGGATAGTCCTAGACATTTTCATTGTTTAGGAGCTCTCTAAGATGTGCTTGCTCGTTTCCAATCTTGCTCCCAATCCTAAACTAAGTTCTGGATATAACCCTTGAGGAAAGTCAAACAGTCATATATTAGGGCTGCTGCCTGTGTCAGACAGTCTAATGTGTTTTAGTTGAAGATTTAAGTTTATGCATGAGGACAATATCATTAAAACTAAATATGATTCTGCCCAATGATGCAAAACTTTTTGAAAAATGTATAATGGATTAATTGAAAATAGTCAAAGTTTCGTGCTTGATACTTTTTCAAGACTGACGATTCAGATATAAGATGTACAAAGAAAGGCCAGTGAATACAAGTCTGAGAGCCAAGAACAGAAAAAGAAATAGAGCAACTGAGAGACATAGTGAAAGGGATTGAGTTAAGTTCATTGTCTGAGTTATTTAAAGCGACGGTATACATAAACATACGCACAAAGCCGCACTATCACACACACATGTACCTGCATAAACACGCACACACACACATACACACACACACACACACACACACACACACACACACACACACACACACATACATACATACATACATACATACATACATACATACATACATACATACATACATGCGCGGGTGCAAATACACACACCTATGCGGACAATATCGTAAGACTCTCCTAAGGTTCTATACTGATGGTGAAAGGGAGGAGTCGACCAACGGAAGTCCGGGAAATTTTGCAACGCGTTTAGAATTTACGTTCGCTAATTGGCGGAAGGGATAACGTACCGTATGCAAATGCATCCCTCACAAGTAATGAGAGACTGATAAATGATAACGTATGGCACACTCACAACTGACGTCAGAAACCCATGATTGGCTCAGAGATATACGCCGAGGATTATAATTTTGATCAGTCGAAGGACCCATCTCTATCAATCTCTAGGACCCAGGCTTTGAAGATTTACCCAGTAGTGAAATAATTATTCCAGAACTAAAGTTCTATAATCTTTCTCCCTAGGGTCTCCTCTATTGCCAGCCAGGTGACAAGAAAAAGTCGGTGGAATGTCTCCTACGGACACTTAACAATGCTATTTAAATCATCTCTAATTGTTTGGCTTCCGAAACCGGCATCCGCTCTCTCCTCCGGAATATTCCTTTCCACCTCAAGAATAAGAAGTCATTAATTGGACGCCTTTTGTGTCATCGGCTAATTCTGGGGCGGTTGTTATTTCTGACGGAGTCGTCGTGGAGCACGTGTTGAATCAGAAGTAGAGGACTACGGACTACGCGAGTGCCTTTGGGTAGTTCCAGGCAAAGACATCCCCATGACCAAATATTAAAACTGAATGTAATTGATGAGTGAGGATTCCTATAATTACCTTCAACATTTCAAGGTTTAGGATCATCAGAACATCACACCGTAACACTTGGAGATGCCCAGTTTTAGAGGGTTGGGGTGGGAATATTAAGATTTGTTTTCACGGTTCTAACATCAAAATGTGCACCAGCAGAAAATAGAGAGTGAAAAAAATAAATCTGAGCCTCTCGATTTCTTTTTTTTTTAATTTGCCACTGAAACTTACACACTGATTATAAATGACGAGTTATTAGCAGGATTCTGTATTTAACGATATTAAAAAGAAAAATACCAACAAAATATAAGGATGTTTTAAATATCAAAATCACTAGGAAGAAAAAAATATAAAAATGTAATACAATACCCCCCCCCCCCNCCCCCCCCAAACACTACCAGTCCTCTTTCGACTCACAAGAGCAGAGACTCTATCACCTTTAATTTACGGGGACGCAGAGTAAGCTTCAAGGGCCAATACGTTTGTATTAAAAACAAAGATGGTTTATAATCATAACTTTGAATAGACTCTACGGGATTTTTCACAGTGCTCCAAAGTCTGGTCATCATGGTTCTAGCGGTTCTAATGAAGAAGATTAATTGAAAGATAATCTGTTAGACTTGGATTTGTGGAGTTCGAATCCAACGAAATTGAAAGTGGATTACTGAAATGTCACAACATACACTTTATTTTTACACCCAAGAGGGATAACGATTATGTGAATTAATATCTTTTGTCTGCAAGGCTTCGAGAATTGGAATTTTTTGTACTATTATTAGTGTTGTTATAATAAACGCGAAGCATAGATTATCTACCATCCCATCTTTTCTCGTAATGTCAGTGTGTCAGAGGACATGGTAGAAGAAAAGGCTTTCCAACACAGGGATCATAAGCACTATTACGTAGAGGAAGTATCCTAATAACATCTGACAAAAAAGGCTTCTTTCTGCGGGGTGGTTGCTCGGAAGAGCAGTTATGGTCCTGCGGTGGGAGACAGTGCATCCGCATAAAATTTAAGGTCAGTTTTGTGATGCTAGATCTAGATCTAAGACATGAACAATGACAACGTTCTTCATAGAGGTCCTACCACTTTTTTTCAAGGCTCATTACTGTTTCCAGTTTAGAGCATGCCAGTTTTCTCCGATACCATCAAGTATCCAAACACGTTGACAGTGATGACAGGGTTTCTGTGAAGGAAAAGAAGCATATCAATGATTATGTTGCGAAAAGGAAGTGCCAGTCATAAACTTCGAGCGTAGGCGAGGGTTCAGGTGACTGTGATCACGTCTTCCAAGAAGGTTCTGCAACGTGTCGAATTTAGTGACATGTAGTCGGGTTCTTTAGCACTTGTGGGTGAGTGCTTGTGTCCTTGTGCGTTCGCGCACGTGCTTGTCAGTAAGTGCGGCAGAGATTCAGGTAGATGAATGGGGTCATGGCTCAGGGCCCCCAAGCTTTCAGGGGCGCCAGCAAAGGAGGACAAGAAATAACTTTATGGCGTTGGAGAGAAAAAAATGGGGGGTGGGTGGGTTAGTGTGTGTGTGTGTGTGTGTGTGTGTGTGTGTGTGTGTGTGTGTGTNTGTGTGTGTGTGTGTGTGTGTGTGTGTGTGTGTGTGTGTGTGTGTGTGTGTGTGCGTGTGTGAAAAAGAGAAAGAGTGCGAGAGATAGAGAGTGAAAAAGAGGGAGATGGTGAGAAAAAGAGAGAGGAATAGGTAGATTGATAGGCAGATAGATAGATAGATAGATAGATAGATAGATAGATAGATAGATAGATAGATAGACAGATAAAAGGGGGGGGTGGGGAGGTCAGATAAATTTTCATCTTTTAAATTCTTTTAATCTGTTGTCATGGCTATGTTTGCCACACAGATGGCCGCCAGTGGCACTGTCATTGCCTGGGCAAAGTCTGTCAACATGACTTAAGAAATTACGGGCAGTATTGTCTTTATATCCTTGTGGACTCTAATGAATGTGGCCCCAGATCCCTGGCTTTTCACCTGTCTCCAGCCTAGGGCTTCACAGACTCTGAATTCATCCACTCGTTAGTGTGTGAAAAATAAGGTAATGATCACCTTCAGGTATGAAGATGCCAATATCTTTTTTCACTGTTGACTGTATGAGGTTTTACACCTCTCATTAACTTATCAAGGGGTCAAAATACTTTCCAAACATGTGGTTAGCTCTTCTTCCAAGTTTTGACACAGAGAAAAATGCCCCCTAAACCAATTAGATGTTGAGAACTTAGGCAGTGAAACTTGCTACCTAATATTTTAGGCCTTTTCACTCAGTAAACAGGGAAACCTTACCCAACTACCAACAACCACAGATTTTATACTTGAGTGGCTAAATCTGAGTCTAAGCATGTATTTGCACCTTTCTAAGCCTTTGAAATTAAAATCCAATCCCTTTCCCCCCTCCCCATGGCCAGTTTTCTGATTTTATAGGGACTATTCAAAATTGCATATTTTTATGCCAGGTGCTGTTGGCATCTTCATACCTTCAGAATCCATCAGTGCAGTAGTTGTGTCACAGTTCATAAACAAGCAAACTATGTCTAAGCAGGAAACATTCAGCCGTCTAGGTTATGATGTGAATTGGTGTACGAAAATAATAAAAAAAAAACCCAAGAAACTTTTCATCAGAAGGCCTTTGATTCAGTATAACCGGCTTTCAAGTTTGAGTGATGGGATCTAAAAATGGATTTTGATTTAAAAAATGACCTTAACTTTGTTAGAAAAGACTACAGTGCCCTAGTGTCTCGTATCCATAAACACTAAAGACTTGTTTTTGATAGGTGGCCTAAATTTTATGAACATTCCCATCAAAATAATGGGACAACGAGGTCTTTCAAAATAGAACTCCATAAATGTTCATCATAATGTTCATTCTCCTTCCTTGTCCATAAAATATATTTAACAAATTGGTTCAGTCTTGAAACTTTGAAATTCAGACGTTGATGTAAGTCCGTCCAGGTCGTTCTGACACAATGTTAGGGTTTCAGGATAACCGTGTTTTACATTGTTATTTTTGGCCATAAAAACACCGTTGTGTGCGAGGCTTCGGTGACACTGATGGATCTGCTGTCAATATTCGAGCCTCAAAATAACGGGAGGGAAAATGGAGGCTGGCATCAGGTGGTGCGGAACATATTTTTTTTCCTTTAAAACTGGGTGAGAGATAGACTAGTCTTGGGTTTATCTCTTTTCACAGGGGTTTCTCTTACAAGTAACCAGTTGAAACTTAACAGTAGGATTGTGTAGCTAGCAATTGAAACTTAACAGTAGGATTGTGTAGCTGCCAGTTGAAACTTAACAATAGGATTGTGTAGCTACCAGTTGAAACTTAACAGTAGAATTGTGTAGCTACCAGTTGAAACTTAACAGTAGGATTGTGTAGCTGCCAGTTGAAACTTAACAATAGGATTGTGTAGCTGCCAGTTGAAACTTAACAGTAGGATTGTGTAGCTGCCCGGCTAAAGCGCCGAGGGATATTGTTTGAGGAGGACGTCTTTGAAGCTTTGCCATGCTGTTGTAACAAGCTGTTCTGGTGTTGGGTTCTCTTGCCTCTGACTTTTCAGAATACAACTGAAGAAACACAGGACGAAAGGCAGATAGTCAGATTCACTGGGATAGTCATATTTAGACTCATTTAGCCAGACAAATGAATCACAGGGATACAGATACGACTCAAGGGCCACACAGACAGTTGTTAAGCCGTCAACCAGATAGATTAACGACTCATGGACAAAAAGACAGACGACAGACATTAAACAAACAGGCGTCTTATAGGCATGAAAAGACTGAAGGGAGGAGAGATGAAGAGCAAGATGAATGAAAATAAAGACAGGAAAAAGAGGGAACGAACGAACGAACAGATGGAAAGTAAAAGGTATGCAGGCAGACAGACAGACATACAAACCAGCATACAAACATAAGGATAGATCTAATATACACGAGCCAGTGGTTAGTATGTACAAGATCTCATATACACATGCAAAATGCTAATACTGCAATGTGATTGTTATCGCAAGGGAGAATCAGTACGAACATGCACTTTACCTTGACCCACAGTTTCCTCTGATATTTTAATATATTAATTTCGTAATTTCGATCGAGATACTCGCCCCGTCATTTATGAGCAACTTATGTACCTTTTCCTTTAGAATGTACAAACATAATTTCTAAAATTATGGAAACTTCTCACTTTGGCTTTTATTCTGTTTTGAGAAAGCACAATGAGGACACCCAGCATCGCTCTTCCATCCTATCGTTCAAAACATTTTAATGTTGGGTGCGATTCAACGCCATCCTCACTCCCATGAGAAAGCAAAATAAAATTAAATTCAAACGAGGGGCCAAAGATAAACAGTTCGAACGCGATGAATTTCAATCTCCCCATCCAGGGCCGCTCGTCTTGGATTTTGATTAAGGAGAATGCCAAACAGGCACCAGGGAACTTCGCTCCGTCTCGGTGACGTTTCCTTGTTGGCTTTGCGCCATCACCTGTCCCAGACTTGACGTTCTGGGAGGACTCTTGACCGAGTGGAACCAACACTCATTAGACATGGAGAGCGTTGGGGCAACACCCATCAGATGCCCAACTAGAAAAGAGGACCAAAAAAAAAAAAAGAAGCCCAAAAAGCTTTCAGGATAAGGAGTCGAAAATAGAGCGAAGCTTGTTGCAATCTAGGTCATTCTCATTGTCTTTTTCACTTTGATCATCATCATCATCATCATCTAGTATAACAGGAAAAACAGTTGTATAAAATAGTGACCGGTGTAAAAACTGGGAAAAAAATAACTGTAATAAACTGAAGTAAGCAGGTGAAAACTAATGAATTTAGATAATCACAGAAATCGAATTTTCGGGACATCTAATTCAATGGTGTGTCAGTGATGATTACCATCATCATTATCATCATTCTTACCACCACCTCCAAAAATCATGTAGAGACTCTCTATGAATTTCACAAAACAAATATGTACAGCTTTGTTTGGATTTCCAATATAATTAGCAGTGCAAAATTAGGGATAAGGAATTCCTTCGTCAGCCATATAAAACACAATGAAGAACTAAACCCCTGTTACAATGGACAGGTAGACTACATGAAGATACAAAATGCAAATAGATATAAATGGATGCTGATTATCTTTTTTTTTTTGCGCCGTCGTCGCCTATGTAGTCGTCATTATGTTCATCATCACCTACATCGTCATCATTTGTAAATTATGCTCGTGCATTATCATTATCCACTACCTTAACTTTTATCACCCACTCTTGTCAGTAATATAATCACTAATATCAGCCTTTTGGCTAGGCAGATCTATATAGGATATCCCTGACTGACCATACATTAGAATCAAACACATCTGACTCATTTACTCGATGACACATGAAAAATATGACACCACTTGAATTCTTTACATTGCGAAATCTTAAGTGATGATCGAGGTAAGTGTGGCTTTCGACACCCTGTCAACATGTCGTTTATCTTTGGACAAACCAAATTACATTCCCTGTTGATCTGGACGCGCAAGAGTTTGTGTTAATTTGGATCTGGTCGCCCTCTTGTTTCAGTAAACACGCAACTTACTCTAATATTTGGTTGTCTCGAGTAGAAGCTTTCTGTCCACAAATATTTGACCCTTCGAGATGTGGACCGAAAATTGAGACCTCTCGATCAAATTCACCTCTGACAGGCGAATAATGAGAAAAGCGTTATTTCTACACTCCTTCCATCTCTCGTGAACTCTTCGGTTTGATGCGCACCACCGGCCGCGCAGACACGATTCAGAGCCTCGGATAAAGAACTGCTGACTACCCGTGATGCCCTGCTTCCGGATGTGTCTGGGAGCTCGGCGGCCATCTTGTTTGGTTTGGTCTCCAAGTGCCGATGGCAGTGCAAAAATGTATTAACACGTTTCTTTCATATTTGAACGCCTCTTCTTCGTTTCCTCTTCGATTAGTTTTATATGCGTAACATGAAAGTGGTTGGATGTGACTCACAAACAAACTGTCCATCACCTTTTGATCTACATCCGGTTGTCGACAGCATTCTGATGAAGTTAAAATGCAAATGATAACTGATTTTGGTTCTTCATCATTGTTCATATGCGTCACTCGTTCTTTGTCTCTTTTTATTTCCGCTCTCTCTCTCTCTCTCTCTCTCTCTCTCTTGTTATATAGTATCAGAAATAACCCGTGAAAAAATTCGAGTTTTACAGTGCCCCAAACTTCGGAAACGAATTTCTTTATAATCAAAGGGAAACCAAGGTAAAGCTGAAAGATTATACATGTTGTTGCTACGAGGCTGATTCCAACTTCTCAAATATCTGAGATGATAATCATTAGTAAAGCAATTTGAAACTAAAGAGTTTGTTTTCTCGAGACTTCCATTATGTAACTGTATACCAGACACACAAACCGTCTGTTTGTCTGTGTGTCTGTCTGTCTGTTTGTATGTTGTCTGTATGTTTGTCTGTCTGTCTGTCTGTCTGTTTGTCCGTTTGGCTGTCTGTCTGGCTAGCGGACTGATTTTTTTTTTTGTTATATCTGAGTAAGAAAGAGAGAGAGAGAGAAGTAGATAAGCGGACTCTGAGCGAGGTACGAAGGGAAGGAAAGAGAGAGAGGGAGAGAGACAGAGAGGGAGAGAGAGAGAGAGATAATGGCGAGAAGGAAATAGAGGAGGGGACAGGGAGGAATCTACGATGGCTTTTTAAAACTGAAGATTCAGAGAGAATTCAAATGAGATCAGAAGAGAGAGAGTATTTTCCACCATCTATCCGCTGTGTGGGAAAATTATGAAATACGGAAGAAACTCAGCATCGTGTAGTCTGTATTTCATACGTTCCACTATATTGTTATAACTCTTGGACAACAATCTTGATTCTTGATCATGTTTTCGATGGTTGATTTTTGGCGATATTTAAAACAACCAGAGACTTCCAAACAACCCCAAAATAATTTCCCTAGATGGTGAACACCGTCATTAGGAATGAGTAGTTTTAGTTTACTCTGATGATACATTTCCATCTTCTCGACATCAACAACCGACGTTACTATAAACGATCAGGATTTAATGACGCGTATTTAATATGTGATAACATTGGTGGCAACACGAGGCAGCAGCAGTTTAAAGTATAGTTTGCTGGAATACATGGAAGTTTTCCACCGCTTAAAGGCTGTTCAATGGTCCAATGCCCGCGCGATCCATAAAGTTGAAATATAGCAGTTGGAAGTTGGAATACTCTCCGCGGAGGGACTTTTAAAAAGTTGGTTATTTCCCTTCCTTTACTCCGTGTTACTAAAATTGGTGGTTCGCTAATCAAGTACTGTATGAGGAAATTGAATTAAAACATGCCTGTCTCCTAACTCTTTCTTTTCTTTTGCCTTTTTGTGTCTGTTTTCTGTCCGGAAATAGAGAACTTAAATGTGATTTCTGTGAATCGCAAGTACATATAGAGCACTAGTCTATTGGTGCCAAAAGTCCGAGCTTCGAACCCTGTTAGCAGCGGGTATCTGTTTGATTATTTCTTTTAGGCCGTCTAATTCAAGGCTCGTCTATGATGTAGTCATAACTGTGCTGAAAAGGGACGATTAAACCCTTTGTTTAACAAAGAGGCAAAAATAAATAAAGCTTAACTACAAAGGACGGATGTAAATTAAATGGGAAACACGACCATATGATATACCCGAATTCGACACACCAGAAAGAGCGTTTTAGGACCAGCAAAAAATCAAATTCTTTTTTTTTTAACCCCAGGTCATCATTTGGTTAATAATATCCCCCCCCCCCCCNCCCAAAAAAAAAAAAAAAACCAAACAAAAAAACAGGCGAATCTATTCCAACCATAATCCGATCCTTCTACCATTTTTTTTCTTTAGACTGGAATCCTGCTTACCAGCCAGCAGCTAGTCAGCCAGCCAGCCAGGCAGCTAGCCAGCCGGCCAGCCAGCCAGCCAGCCAGCCAGCCAGCCATCCATCCATCCATCCATTCATCCATTTATCCATCCATCCATCCATCCATCCATCCATCCATCCATCCATCCATCCATCCATCCATCCAGCCAGCCAGCCAGCCAGCCAGCCAGCCAGCCAGCCAGCCAACCAACCACATGGGAAGACACATACCCTCAAAGTACAGGTACCAACAAACAAATCAATTAAACACTCAGTGTTTCTATTGCCTAATTTTGTGTGCACCTTGAAACTGTAATGTCTTAACGGTCTTTTCCAGGAGAGTAATTTGGCTGTTTAGGCAGACGGGGGTACTCGAAATAATAGGTGAATTATCGTTCTCTTAGTTTGTATGTGTGTGTGTGTGTGTTAAACAATGTTCGTATTCTCCTTTAAATTCCGTTGTGGCACTCTGTACTACCCATTTCACATTTCCTTAGCACATAATCCCCCACTCTCTAAACATAAGACATTTACACAATCAAACGGAACCGCTGAGATAATTTAAATCGGAAATATCCTTGCACTAAATAACCTTTTAATTACTCAACGATCTCAGGAAATTAAGTACCAGGCAGCTTGGGAGAACGAGGGCCCGAAATCAAACAAAGAAAACAAATGATGAAAGGATGGGAAAGCGAAGGCGTACGGAACTAACCTTTTTCTCGTAAGAATGCCATGATAGGGGCTAATCATTACTGCCGCCATTAAGGAAACAATAAGTTAAAACTCAAGTTGGCAGCCCCTCGTAGGCGGTCGAGACCGCTACAACAGTGGAGCGGGACCAGGAGGAACACAAACTTTACATAAAAATATGTGACATTTTTACGAGGGCTGCTACAAAAATTATTCTCATTCCACTTAATTTGGCCCCCTGCCGGACTCCCCGAGAGGGCTAGCTGCAGTCGACCACTTACGCACTTCCCCCTTTCCCCTCTCCCAGAAATGGCAGCATGATTATAAACACACGACTACCAGTGGAATGTTCTAAGCATCACGCCAAATACCGTTACACAATGAGGCCAAACGACCACCACCACCACCAACAACAACAACAAAGAACAAATCAAGGTTTATGGACTTTGATGGAAACAAACAATCGTTCATGATTGCGGCACCCAAAGCTTAGTTTTAATGAAATCGGAGTCAGTGCCAAGGCATTTCCACGTTTAACAGCCGCAATACCACAATAGGTTGTCTTTACCACGCCGTCAGTTTTTTCTCCATTTTTTTGGGGGGGGGGGGNGGAGGGGGCGGGGGGTAGAGGTGGATGGGAGTGAGTGAGGGGCGTTGGAGTTTGGGGGTTAAGGGAGGGGATTTAGCCAGGGCGTTATGTCACGTTCCATTTTCTTGAGCTGCGTACATTCGGGGAGACACACGCACGCAATGGCGCTCAACATCTCCGTCGAAAAAAGAAAAAAAAAAACATTGCGGCTGTTCTCAGCTATACTGTATATTCATAAATCTTATCAGGTACACTTCACGTGGCATCTTGAAAACTTTCAACAAAAATAATCAAACTTTGGGCAATTGGAACAACAATATTGGTTTTTCATGAAGAAAATGTCTTTCAGAGAAGTGTTTCAAAGATATAATCCAAATAACGCATCTACAAATACTTTCTTACTCTGAAGATAGACGTTAGACGGACTACCTGTTATATCTTTTATGTCGCCTCATATTATAATAAAAAAAGCAAATGAATTTAATGTTAGCATAGTAAAATCGCAGAAATGCCTCCAACCCTTGCCCATCTACAACCCAAAATTTATCATTAATATCTTATCCAGAAATCATTGGTAAAAAACTCAAATAACTGGTACTGTATTAGGAACTCATGGACGCCTTACCAATAGATTTTTAAATCAATTCTTTAACTGTCAGTACAAAAGATTTAAAGAGGACCACTTTTTGCCTTTTAAAAAGAAAATATAGAATACCTACTTGTCTTCTACCCGTTCTTACCTATGGGATTTGGTGCGTGCACGTCTATAAGCTACTATTATTTACCTATATGCAAATGTATTTGTGAATACATGTTTGAATAAAAAGATTAATTTTTAAAAAATTAATGCTAACATAGCCGGTTGATCGCATTGCATTTCCTTCAATAAAAAACACTGATCGTGCAGAGTGGATAGCTCAGGGCTCACCACAACCATAAGGAACATTGTTAGAAAATCCAGGTCAAAAGTCAGGATTTATTTTTCTTACAATTTCTCTTCGTTTGTTTGTCCTGCCAAAAAGACTTTTCATTACGGTATTTCAACTCAAGGCTCCCTGGCCCTTTTCTCCCTCAGTGATATCTTTTATTTATTAGCTTAACGCGAGACACCGCACTCATTCCATTTCTCAAATCTTTTAAAACGGCCAAAAATTGAACCAGAAAATGGCTAGGATCTCCACGGGGGATTCCCCTGGCGCTTATCGTCTCGCGACCTGTGACGTCTACAACGTCGATAACGAGGCTCGACTTGCCACCCAGGATTCCCCGGCGGCATCCCCCAAGAGAGATAACTAGAGGTATGGGAGATAAATAGGGGTAATCACCGATGTGAGAGTTTGGACCAGAGAAGGAAGAGGTAAGAAAAATAAGAGAGAAAACTTCCAAAAACTGACTCAAAACGAAATTGGACATGTTATATACGCACATTTGAATTCATATACGTAGAAGTCAGAAAGAAATGTTAAAGGAGGGATCACACGATCCAATGTTCGTTCTTGGATTTACTGCTAATTTTAAAACACTTTGGTGTGCAATACTGGTGCAGCTGTCTTTGGATTTGACATGGTAGATTGCACGCTAACATGCAAATGGTACATTAGTAAATGTTACAATAAAACTACGAACAAAAACTCAAACCGTTTGAATGCCCCTTTAAGCCGCTCCCGGCGTCAAACTATTATGTTCATCCTCTGGAGAAGTTTTCTTGCTCGCTGTAATGTTCTGATTCCTAGACAGACCCTTAATTTTCATGTCAAATTTACTTTTACTCAGGAAATCGAATATTACACAGACTGGAGACTTATGGACAGGACATCTGGAACTCAATTTCATGAGGTCCTTCTGCGGAACTATCAAGTCTAATTAATCTCAACTCCCCGAGAGCATGGAACTAGTTGCTATGAAAGTAGAGGTGGTGATTATTAAGTGATTTTTGTACAGAAATAAAGCAATTTGGCATTGCAAAATGTTGTTATTAAGTAGTCTGTGCGATTGTCCTGATTTCAAGTAAGCGGAATTGACTGTATTCCGTATGTCCCATGGCTTTTCTCCTACAAGTCATACTGTCTCTTCAATACACAGTCGAACGTGACTGTGACTGGGTGGGTCTACGTGGTTATCAAAGGCAGGTCACCATCATGGACTGGACATTCATACTATAGAGACATATTAATCACACAGAGAAATAAAAAAAAAATCAACACATGCGGTCCTGTATTGCCGGGTCATCACCACAAACACTAAATTTCTAGAACCCAAAACATTTCAAGGAATGCATAATTACTGACCTGTATGAAGCGTCAGGTGACCATCGGAACCCACTGCATCGTCAACCACTTTCGTGACGAGTTCAGATTTCACTAATTACTAGCGGAGGTTTATAACCATCGTCCACCGCAAATCAGTGGTCAGGCTATATTAAAGGTCACATGAGTACTGCGCGCTACTTATTCATCTATCCAAATGCTCGCATATAATAAACCACGATGTTAATCCGCTTAGACACGAGCACACTCTGATCGAGCGATGGAGATGAGATGATTAGGGATTTTGAGGGTGAAATTAGGGACAGTTTTGACATAATGGTTGTGGTGCTCGTCGCCTACGCCAAAGCTTCTGGAGCGAGCAGATACATTTTGCTACTTAGCGAAAGCACAAATTATTGACGATCGAAGAAAATATAACTGGAAGGAGAGACAGGCTGATGAATATATAAGAGGTACAGACGAATTTCGGAGAGATCCTCGGTCTCAAAATGAAAACCAAACAGTCACCTCAAGTTCCTTGTCCACTTGGTAACAACTTAGGACTTCGCAAAAGTGTGCATAGCTTAGCGTTAAGAGGAGGATTAGGTTTTGAAGGAAGGGTAGAGAAAAGAGAGAGGGAACCTTATATTGTCTAAGTAATCTCCCAAGGGTGCTTTCTCTTCCCTATAACATTGCCTCTAATATTAATCTAATCACGCCTTGTGAGAATCCCAAGATTTTGCCAAATGGACACAATGCGCTTGTAAACTGAAATGATGACGTGCATCGAAAACTTCGATTAGCTGGTTCAATCTGAAACATTAAATTTTATTGACTGATGCATCCCTTTCCTTCTTGTTTACCAGAAGCACAACTTCCGTCGGGTAATCCAAATGAAAAAAAAAAAAGAGATATCAAGAAATATGTTTGACTGTTACGTCCTGAAATATCCGCTTTGATTGGTTGAAAATCCCTAATTTCGAGATTTATTTATGAACTGGTCTCACTGCAAACTGACTGCGTCACGTGCATGTTATTGGTAATGCTCGCCACAAGCCACTAAGAACAACTAATATCTTCGTCTCACACCTACTGTACACATGCTGCTTAAGCTGAGCAGAATGTGGCCAAAATATGGCGATTAATTCGGCGTCTTGGAATTGAGCCTTAAAGATACCACCATAAAGATATCAGGATGATTTCTTAAACTGATCCTTTTGTCAGCTAACACTGGTCAAACGGACACCAGCTTTAGATAGGATCCTGTTACGATAAGCGGAGGAAAGCCTATTAGATCCAATTAAAGCGAGTGCAATGCGATGGTTTAGGATGTATTCCTACGTACTTTGATCTGAAAACATGCACACAATCCTACGCCACCAGTGGGGAAATACATGCCTGACAACAAGCAGTTGGATCGCAAAGACATTAAATGCTCTACTTAATTCCCCGTGATGAAAATACCCCCTGGATGTGAAAATGCTGCTACGACCTATTAGACAACGTAACGTGTCCATTGTAGATGACGTATCTCGTTCTGGAAGGCATGCTATTTTAGTATCTCAGCCGGGGTAATAAATAATGACATTTTTAGCTGGATGCCTCCTGTTTCGGGGTACTATCTTATCTGCGCGAAAATAAGCGCTTATCTGTCTTATGACGCTTAATTCCTTGGTTTGATTAGCAAAAGAGTAAAAAGCTGTCGTTTTGATAGACCTATCGCGGGCCTGGCAGCGTTGTCAGGAACGACTACTCCCAGCGCAACGAAATCTTTTCGCTGATTGGCTCAAGGCACCGAATGTTCTTGGTCGGCCGTTGAATGATGCTTAGGAACTTACGATACTTCCGTATATCCTTGAATTGCTCTGAAACAGAGGGTTTGGAGAAAGGAAGGGGGGGGGGNGGGGGGGAGGGGTAAGGGGGAGATCTGGACAATCGAGGGAGACTGAAGGAAGAGGTTGTAAGGAATAAGTCTACATCTAAAAAGAAAAAACGTTTGACATCATGTTGCCCAAATGAGAGACAAATGAATAAGAACAAGTCTTCATTTTTACTGCGTCAATTGCCATTTTTTCGGGGTTTGTTTTTGACGCCTTTTATTCATATTAATTTCTTCGGAATTTAAACACCATAAAGTTTCAGCAGGATTCATTTGGTAAACAGATGATCATTTTTTCTACACATAGTCTAACATTTTAGAAGTTTTTGGTTCTCGCTATTAACTTTTTATTAATTTTAATATTCTCATAGGTAATCTATCGCTCAGGCGTCAGAGAGTGGTGATTGGAAGAAAATATAGTGCGTTAGGCGATTATTTTTTTTTGTCCAGGAATAGCTTGTGTATGTCTGACAATANCAAATGAATACTTTCAACGAACAAGTCGTAATTTTTACTGCGTCAATTGCCATTTTTTCAATTGTCATGTTTTGGACGCCTTTTATTCATATTAATTTCTTGGGAATTTAAACATCATAAAGTTTCAGCAGGATTCATTTGGTAAATAGATGATCATTTTTTCTACACAAAACATTTTAGAAGTTTTTGGTTCTC
Source organism: Ellobium chinense (assembly GCA_033807755.1). NCBI lineage: Eukaryota > Metazoa > Mollusca > Gastropoda > Ellobiida > Ellobiidae > Ellobium > Ellobium chinense. The sequence continues at coordinate 677,511 of JAWQUT010000236.1, forward strand.
GCTATTAACTTTTTATTAATTTTAATATTCTCATAGGTAGTCTATCGCTCAGGCGTCAGAGAGTGGTGATTGGAAGGAAATACAGTGCGTTAGACGATTATTTTTTGGTCCAGGCATAGCTTGTGTATGTCTGACAATATTCTCGCAAATCGGCATGGGCGTCAACTAGTTAGATATGGTTGAAATGTTAAGATAGTCAACCTTCAGCGTGATCTGGCAACGCTGAAGTTCTACACACAAATTGCGTCTATGTCATAAAATTATATCAGAAGTTGTGGCAGGCGATAAAAGGTTCACGGACGAGTTCTGTGAATCTGTGCTCTTAAGTCTGCGTGAGCAACTGCTCCAGAGCCCTAGCTGTCCTGATCCCTGCCCTCAAGGTCACATTAGTATCCTAGCCCACCCACACCCCTTCCAACTTACAATCCAACAGCTGTGTTAGGTCAGTCATGACTTCTCCTCGCTCTGTTTCTTCTTTTCTTCGACTAGCTTCTCTCATGCATCTCATACACTTGTCATAACTGATTAATTCTGTCTATGACATATTCTTCAGTCTTAGATAGAACTATCAACCTCTATATAACTTCTTGCATCGCACTTTATTGCTGAGAAGTAAACATTTTCTTGACTTAATAATAATTACTGTAAGTCGTATAAGTCCTATAATTCTGTACACATGCAGGAACTAAAAATAAAACAAGACCAAAAAAAAAATCATTTTCATAGGAGGAGCCATCTGGTGATTGTTTCCCTTTATCAAAACGCGTGTCAAGGGGAAGCAACTTGCGTGGTTCTTGTGTTTTCTCATTAATCTCTTCTCTTTATCGTAACGGCTTCCATGCCCGTGTCTTCGGGCACGCCAAGAGAAACGAAGCCGACAGCACCCTCGGTATGGCTGGGTGCTGGAGGAGATTAGCAGATCTTCTTTGGTTGGGAGGCGATGCTTGAGGGGGAGAGGAAGGATGGGGGTATGAAGGAAATATAGGGGGTGAAGGGGGAGGGGGGAGTAGGGGTAACTGGGGAGTCTGGCAGAAGCCAGTGAAGGTTGGGAGGTACAGAGAAACTGAATACAGTATAAGTATTCTGATAGGCTTGGCTAACTGGAAGACGAGGATGAGAAGACTGCGGAAGAGAGTAGGGAAGAATACCTATATGAGAACTGAAAGAAAGGTGTGCATGGAGGCATATGCACATATGGTGTCTGTGATGTGTATGTGGGGGAAGGGGACAGGGCTGGAAGTAAAAGTTACATGAAAGACTTAAGAGCAGCTTGGAGCGGAAGCTGCGAATGGCAAAGGCTTGCGGTGAGTAAAAAACGTGTTGGCAGATGGCTCCGAAAACTGTTTTGGACAGCAGCAACGCTGGAATAGTCCATTTAGGCATAAAGAAAAAGACGTTGAATGGCAGACAAGTGCAGATGGGAAGGGCTAATAGAGTGAACACTCCAAAACCTGTCTTTCCGCAGATGTCACAACTTGCCATGATAAGAAATAAAATTCCATGACGGCAGCATGTTCTAGTAAAGGGNGGGGGGGGTTGGAGATTGTGAATACTCAGTTGAATGAATGCCCAAAGTTATAACTTCAACTACATCTGACGTCTGACTGAAAATGAAATGAGCCTCACCGTCTTGAAGCACATGATTAGCAGAAACGCCTGATAGAACTGAGAACCGATATAATTTAATTGAAAAGAATTTGAAACGCAGATCACAATGATGGGATTGGTCAAGAATTGACTGAGTAAAAATATAGCTTACGCCCATAAGCTGCAGTCTACCTATTATCAAATTCTGAATGGTGGAAAACGATCCCGCAAACTTATAGACATTTCTTATGCTTACTTTTTACTGTTCAATTTCCGGCTGCCGATTAGCTTTCCCCCTCCCTCCCCCCACCCNCCTCCCCCGCATTCCTTTTCCCATTTTCTTTCTTTCCAAGATTCGGTTGCATGAAGACACTTTATCTTTTGTGTCGAATACAGCAAAACTCCATTATTTCTTCTGGCGTAATCTAACGCACAGAGACCCGACTAGTAAACTGAGACGGATGGGGGAGATTGTCTACAATGAAGCGTTAGTTCATCTGCGTTTTGTCAGCCAGCCGTTCTTCCCTTGCTCCGTGCTCTTTTCTTTGAAGAATTCCCAAAGACTTTCGGCATCCCGCATTTTCATAAGCATGCGCATGAACGAGTGGGAGGAGCCAACATGGCCTCTAGCTTCCTTTCCCTCATCTCCCCCAAACCCATGCTGCCCCCTGGTGATTGATACAAGCGTCAATTAGATCAATAAACGTAAAGATTATTCACTTTGCGGGCCCCGGTGGCCTAATTGCCACAACATATAAGGCTATTTGTGCAGTCTGCGCAAGCTGGCCCTCGCGTGTCACGGGAAAGCGGAGTTTAGGAACGTTCTCCGAATCTCCCCGGGACCCCAGAAATAGGGGGGAGTCACGGGGTCCCGAAATACATGGCGGGAAAGATGGCTAATTTGCCCAGGACGAGACAATTATGAAACGCAAACAAGGATCGATTCCTAGGCCGTGGAAAGTGATCGGGTAATCCAGTTCTTGCGCCCCGCCCCCTCCAACGATAAAGATAATAGCAGAGTCAACACGGGCGAAATCGCGCGGCCCCCTGGCTTCCACGGTGACTTTTGGAGATGGGCAAATAGAGAGGCAACGATAGGGGCTCTCCAAAGCTTTTCTCCAATATTTGTCCACGCCAAAATTGATTTGTTTAACCCCCTATCCGCTTCGATTGTGACACCGTTTCATTAAAGCGCAAGTAGCATCTGCCAACACTGGGAGATTTTAACCCATTAATCACGCTTATGTTAACTCTTCCGTTTGTTTTCCTTTTCTTTTTTTAACACTGCGTAAACGACTTGACTTAAGAATGTCTAGGGGTGTCGGCTTTCGGAGGTCTCCCGTCTTTAAAGATTCAAAAAAAGGGATGCAACCCACGTCGTCTCTTGTTTCAGAACTCTCACTTGCTTGTACAAGTGAAGGATAAATACATGCATAATAGTGTTTTCCTAACAAGGAAGGGTTTTCAGATACGGAAAACATTAAACAGGGTGACGCGCGCGTCAGATTTGAAAGGTATTCTCCTTGCATGTCACTCCTCGTTATCATACGGTGTGAGAGAGCTCGTTTCAAGCTGCTGAACAATGACAAGGTGTCTAGACTTCCAATTCACACAGTGGCTTTTTTCTTCACTAGCTTACGGATCGATTGCTCTTGTCGCAAATACAAATGTGCTTTGCTTTTGTCATAATGGGTTAACGTCACGATCAGCTGCTGCAAGAGCTACCAGAATTATTCACTGACTTAAAAAAAAAAAGAGGGGGACCTTTGCCCATGGACAAAGACATCGTCTTCACGCCTAGACACCGAGGAATGACCCCACAAAAGAATCTTGCTCTTACGTGTCTACTGGAGGTTTGGGTACGGGCGCGGGGGGAGGNNGGGATGGTGGGGGTGATGTAATTGTTTCCATTACAATGTTGCTTTTGAAAATTAGCTTTAAATTTCACACGCCTCTTGAACTAGTATTTCTTGCCACTTTGTGATGCAATTTGAAGGACTTTAACATAATAATATTAACACAGGTCATTACTCACTCAAATACGCTTATTATGAAAATCTTTTATACGATAACATTTCGTTTTTCCAAAACACTCTGCAACTCCCAAAGGAATATGAGACGTAGATCCAGACTAGATCGACTCTGCAGGTTAGTATAGCCCTAAATGTCGCAATAAGCTTCCTAAAAGTTTCCTGGCATGCACCCTCGATCTACTGTAACCTACATCCAGTTCGGTTGATGGGACTTTGCGTTCTTTGAATAAGGCAGCCCCCGCTTGTCGGATCGGAGACTATATCACATTTATGATCATTAAAGGACCCTTCAATCCAACCCGTTGTGGGACATGGAAACGAGGAAGACTGCAGATAAATTTGTTCACCGTTCGGAATCCCTTAAGTCCGTCCATCTGGAACCGCGCTGTCTTCCAGGTCTAGACTTCTGAGGATGATTCCGCTAGAGACACGCCTGGTACTTTGACCCCTTTGGGGATTCAGGTCTGCGCGATAATAATTTGCCCTCCAAGTTGAATTCATGTTTGTAAATGGTTGATTATGATTGGTGGAAACGACTGTGACAGCGCTGGGCCAAGAAAGCTTCCTTGGAGGCCAACAGTGTCATCCTAGGGTCCGGATGGAAGGATATTCGGGGTCAATATGATTATCACGCTTTAAATGGGTATTAGCTCTGTCTTCTTAGCCATACAGGCTCTGATGTATTCGTTTCTTGATAATAGTGGCAGCCGTCTGAGAAACGGTTTGCTTCTTTTCCCCTCCTATTCTTTTCAGAACGCATTCAGTTGATTTGGGAGTGCATTAGTTGGAGAAAGACAAAGCGAGAGAGAGAAAGATAATGATATGTACTACGCACTAATATGTATTGCCCTTCCAAACTGCCTTGCATATTCAGCAGCATTCTTCCCTGCAGATTACTTTACTTCAAAAGACACTAATTTTTCATTCAAGTGAAGTGTGACGAATACTTTGGCTCATCAGACACCGAGTTTAGAAGAGGCAAGACGTCCACTGTGCACGAGTACGATATCCCGTATACCGGATGGCTAAAAGATATATTAAAATGTTCACTTAATTCAATGTCCAGTAACTTCAAGATTTAGCGAGAAAGTGGGATAGACTTTTAAGCATCATAAGAGACAGATATATGACGTGCCGGGGCGAATGTGTTAAACGCACATCGAGCATGTTATTGCATTGTTAGACACAGTTATTAATTTTCTAGATGTTACATAACAACTTGATATTTGAAATTTGCAGTTTGAGTAAACACTATTAGTAGACACGATGAAATATTTTAATGACTGAAGTTAAACTTCGAGATTAAGGAAACTTGTTTTTGCAGGGTTGTTGTTTTTTTTTTTTCGGGGGGGGGGGGGGGGGGGGGNGTCACCCTCTGAAGATATAATTTTATTTTGGAAGTTGAAGTCTTAACCTGATCTGAACCATACTGGGCTCAAAATATGTGCACAGTTCAACAGCTTTCACGTTACCCCTTTCTTGTGTAATATGTGGGTGATTAGGGCCCAAAATATCTATAATAAAGTCAAAACAAATAGTCCCTTGAGTAGCCTTGAACAACTATCAGACTGACCAGAATTCAGTTCATATATATGTATATATGTTTATTGGTAAATTTCCCAGTGTTTGAGAGTTCTCAGAACTGAAAAGCTGATACTGGCAAACCATTTTTTTTCTTTTACTGGAGAGAATAGCGCATGTAGATTCTAATTTGTAATCCATTAAAAAACAAAACAAAACGTCAGTGTATGACATATGAATACGGCAATGTCCAGAACCTGAAATTCCATATGAAGTGCATATTATGATAACTGCATCATGTATTCATAGCATTTGAGCTGCTAAATGTACTTGGACCATTCCATTGGGCAAAAGATTATCCCTCGATTTCGGCCCCATGTCACGGAACGAGCTCCTCTCCACGATACCATGGGATCATCCTTCATGACAGGGTGGGATTCTGGGTAAGTCGGGGTGAACAGGAAGTCAAGATATGCGCAGGATAACCTCTCCAAGATCCTTCGCGATTGAGGTCAGGAGGGAAAGGTCGAAGGTCGTGTCAGCCAAAGTCGAACGTCCCCAAGACCTCATGTGGGATCTAATGCCGGTTGACAGCGTGAAATTGGCGATTTACGACTCGGGGATTCCCCCCTCTCTTGTTTCGGAGAATACCACCGTGATAATGATGCTATCGTCGTCGTTGTGATGATGCTGATTGTGGTGATGTTGTTACTGAGCATGACGAGGTCGTGGCTGGAGTAGTCCTTGTGCTGAAGTGGGCGGCAAATTGTCTGGCCATACGCCAGGCTGGAGAGGACGCGGCCATTAATGCGTTGCTACCTTTTGTTTCTCTTGTCGTTACGGTTATGGTCGAGATGCCGTTGCCTTGTTTATTGTTGTTGTTGTAGGTGTTGTTGCTGTTGCTGCTGTTGATATTGTTGTTGTTGTTGTTGTTGTAGATGTTGTTGTTATTGTTGTTGTTGTTGTTCTCTTTGTTGTTGAGAAGGTATGAAGCTGGGGAGGGACAAGGGGCAGAGTAACGATAAAAATAATAATCATGCTTTAATAGGAATAATAACGATTGTCCTGTCTATGTTGTTGATTGAGAGTTTCCGCATTAACAATGGGATTTCTTACCATCGTAGCGCTGCTAACATGCTAATGGCTCTAACATGCACTTATGTAATTCTTACGACTGTAAGAGATTCCCATCGTTTATGCGCAAGCTCTCAAATAATAAGTGTCCTAGAATTCACTTGCTTTGAGAGCGAGCTCTGAAAGGAATGCAGAACTTCGCCCATTCTGAATAAAGTCATCTTAGTTCCACGTCATGAGGTAATGAATAGAGCCATGAGTGATGAGGAAGAGCAGTATTTTGCAGGAGCCTACTTAGTCCAAAAAAAAATTGGACTATCAGAGTTGATAGTAGCAGAGTATAAAATATGTCCAAAAATTGTGTAGAAATATTCGTGTAACATGAAACCACACCGCAGATGTGGTGAAATTCAGTCTTGAATCTGTACAAAAATAATTGTTGCAGGCAATGTTTCCCAATGGCTTTAGCGGATTTCATTTGTGCGGAACTGTGATCTGCACAAGACGGTCAAAATTTTAACTCCTTTTCATCTAAATTAAAATTGTGAAAAATCTAACTGATGGATTCCCACAGTAAACAGTATATAATTTAGGCACAAAGGTGGCACCAGACCTGCAGAATAGCCTTGGTCATCTCGGAACATTTCTGTGGTTCGCCGAGAAATTTTTATTAAATGGCGCTAACAGGCATTTACAATTTGGCTCCTGCAACCTATAGTGTCTGACGTTGAACAACAAGATCCCGTATACTGAACCAGAAACAAGTAGAGAGAATTTACTTTCAAGGCCGCTTCTCTTACCTGACCGTCATGGCAGAGAGAAGCTTGCACAGGCGGCATCACCTGGTGTTATGATCACATCACGCGTTACGGACTCGATATGAAATTCACATCTGATTCTAGCTCATAACCTGCAGTATGATCGGGACACCAAGAAATGTTATAATTATCCCTGCCTGTCCCATAACAGTCCGTAACAGATTCGGACTTGAAAAGAAAAGCTCTCCAATTCAAGCATTTATTTTTAACCCTTTGTGATTAGTTTTAGCCGAATCCTGGGGAAACATAGTAAACTATCACCAGACTGTACTTTATGATCTCATTAACACATCAGTTACTGCTCATGCATTTGAATTCACGAACATGTACCAACATCATATATCCAAACTCAGTGGAGTCCGATCAGTAATTGTATTCGTGGGTGGTCTTGGGCGGTCTTTGGACTAAGCTCGGAAAAGTCACGTCTTCAACTAAGAGCGTAAAGATATCGCGGAGAATTAACTAAGGACTCACCCACGTATGTTCCCCTTGATAACGTCATGTTCCGTGATCTATAGCTACTCTTCACATGTGTGTGAGGTCCAATTAGCAAGAGGTGTTTTGCTCTGTTCTTAGACTGCAATCAGACACGACGTGTTATCCGCCTTCAGAGATTTTGCCTTGACACACAACCATGTGACCTAGACTATTGCGTACGTAATTTGACTTTGTAATCTGGCCATCGACAACATGCTAAGGAAAGCGTATGAATGTCTTAAGTTGAACCTTACATTCAGTCGATTATGTAGACAACATCTCTACAAAGCAAATTAACCAATTCCCTTTGGTCATTTGCTGAGTCTCTCTGAGTCATGTAATGTTTTGTGAATACGGAGAGATGCTACAATTTCCCATAGGTTGTAGTGCTGCTAAGAGTGCACAAGTCATCACCATAAGTGTATTGAATCCATTGGGAAAAAAACATATTACAGACTAAGATACGTTCTTAATGCTCCAACTAGCGACATTTTCAGAATCTGATTGCGACGCCACAATCTGTGAAAGAGCCGTGTAGAGTGATCTAAGTATACATTCTTACACTATGCAGAGTCAAACATACTATGAAGATCAACAGTGTTTAACAGTTATGTGTAACTGTGCTTTACCAAACTTTGGAACATAAGTGACATGTTTATTTCATATTAGTTGATGAATGCACGCGTAACAATCAACACAAGGACACTTAGGAGGCATGACCCAAGATGGTGTGGTCCAGCCTCTTTAGGTATGAAGATGCCAATGATTTTATTCACTGCTGGCTATATAAACTTTTACAACCTGTCATTAACTTATCAAGGGGTCCCATGCCAAAATACTTCCAAACATGTTGTTTAGCGCTTCCTCCAAATTTTGACACGAAGAAAAATGCCCCTAAACCAATTAGATTTTGAAAACTTAGGCGGTGAAGCAGGCTACCTAATATTTTAGGCCTTTTCACTCAGTAGACAGGGAAATCTTATCAACCAAGCAACAGCTTCACATATTTTATACTTGAGTGGCTAATCCTCACCTATTCTGGGAGTACAAATATATTTGCACCTATCTAAGCCTTTGAAATTAAAATCCAATCCCTCTCCCCCTTCCCCATGGCCAGTTTTTCTGATTTTATAGGGACTATTTAAAACTATATTTTTTTGCCAGGTGCTATTGGCATCTTCACACATTTTAATTTGCCAGAGAGTTAGAGGACCGAAACACTTGCTAAACGAAGGTTACCTTCTTCTGAAGATCTTCTGTTGCCTTACAAAGTTTCCTCTCTGCACGCGTAACCATTTCTTTTCTTTTTTTGCTTATTACTAGGAAATGTAGGTAGAAAATATAGTTATTACAATATTACACTGTAAGGAAAATTCAGTTCAATAATAAAATTTATCAGTAGGTCTCCTTAGCCGATTCAAACATAATATTCATCAGTTCTGTTCTATCTCATCCTCCTCCTCTTTACCCTGTCTCAGTTTCACGTGACAGTTCCCACATCCCACAAGTCGGTACATGTAGACGTCAACCTGGAGGGCGTAGCTCGAATGTAGTGCACGGTTGTTAACCCTCACAGTGATGTCAGCACGTACTAAACTAAGCACAGGCAGCAGGAGGAAGCAAGAGACATTATCTGTTACATAAGTCACGTACTCTTTCTTGCCTTACTTTTCACTAGTAGACTACTGACTGATAAGATTGAAAGAAGAAATAAAACTTATCATGCAAGAAGAACAGGTACTAGGTACTACAGCACTACAGATTTTAAAGATGTGTCGACGTCAAAGATAGAGTTTATAATCTGGAGAAATCAAGATTGATGAGTGAAATTTCATCGCTTTCGGAGATCACCTTTTCTCAGAGATAAAGTCACGATTCCAATTTATCTTTCCGAATCAGCCAACAAGGATAAACAATACCTCGATCGTTCGAACACCTGAACCACTGCTAAAAAGTGATAATGAGTAATGTTTAGAGTTCTTAAATACACAAGCGTTAGGACTGGAAAACATAGCTGCGCAGTAATAGTGGATGTCAGCTGGTCTTGTTTGGCTACCCGAAAAGCCAATTTTTAGCTTTTTCGGAAAGGTCAGTCTAATGAACAGCTTTCGTTATTTGAGAATTTGCGCATTAGCAATGGGATCTCATACCATCGTGAGAATTACATTAATTCTGCATGTTGAACACTTCTAAGGGTGCATTCAGGACCGATACGCTAACGTAATTCTTACTACGGTAGGTTTTTTCACCGTTAATGCGCAAGCTCTCAATTATCTCCAGGATAGCCTGACTTCATTTTCTTGGTGATTTAAGACCTTCAATAAACATCTGCACTTTATTGCTACTTCTAAGTAATGCCTCATCACGGCTGGATCAAGTGATATTTCAAATGTCTGATAAACTTCTAAAGCACTGTATGTATGGAGATATCGCTAGCATAGAGTTAACTGGTCGTTGCACTTGTTTCTGTCTTGTATGAAACTGACGTGACACGCCATTGTGTTGAATTATGGCGGAAGGATGAAAGGTCACCTTTGAAAATGATTCTTGACGTCTAAAGCTGTGAGCACGACAGGAGTTTAAATCCTCTGCGACAGGTGTGAACAAATATAAACCGGGAAGTGTTGTGGCTGTAAAGCATGGCTGGATAATGAATTTTCATCCCTTTTGGGAAGAATTATCCCCCTGCTTTGTACGTGCTTTGACTTTCTCTCAAACTGACCCAGTTCAGGTGCTCATCTTCTTGCAGCGGCCAATGACGTCGAGGGTCAAAGGTAACCGAGGCCATGAGAAACAGCATTAAAATGATAAAAATCCAATGAAAGGACGACGAGGTTTATGTTTTATACCCCTGAGAGATCTATGCGAGTTCGGCGGTGTCAATTAAAGAGCCCTGGGTTGCTCCGGATTATCTTTTGGTTATCCCTGAGTTAGCATTAGGTGTTTCCATGCTGCTGGGGCTAATGAAGATTACTGTTCGTCTCTAATGGCCTGTTTATCACCCTCTGATATCTACCAGGGGACAATTAAGATCAAGCTTCGTCTAGAAAATAAGAGAGAGGAATTTGAAGGTGGATTCTGGAACATGCATGAAGTTGTGATGTTAAAAAAAAACAACCAAAACAAAACACCTAAGCCAAGTCTTAATTATTTTGGATCTGGTCTGAGTTTATCCCAATAAACTTGCTAAACTGGATCGCGAAATGTTACAATACCTTTTCATTTTCTTGGCGCGGAAGTATTATGTAACTGTTTATAAGCAGCAAGACATTATAAAATGCGAATTCCAGAGGACAAATTCATTAATTCGAGTTAATGAGGTTTTTGAATTGGCTAGTTCTTCTCATGCTTGCCTCGGCCATGCCGTCAATTCAGCCTTTTCCATAAAGGAATCTAGATCTGTCCTCTGTATTTTGATCAGGTTCCTCCAGAGTTTTCCCTCAACTGTTGTTTCGTACGGACTAGGTTTGCTCTCTCAAGGTTGTGAGGTGAGGGCATTCCTGTAGGGATGTTGAGTTGTCGAAGGGGCAAAGAAAACTAGTGTTGAGTCCAAGACGATACTATGACCTGTTATTCCTGAACGCCCAGTGATGAATCTTAAGATAATTTACGAATTTTTTTTCTGGACAGCTTATGCATTGGGTCTTGTGAGAGGCTGCTGTTTTTGTGCTTCTCCACTCACTGTTTGTTGAACCTGGCGTTAATGATACCATTATGCTTCACAATAATTCTTGGAGGTTATTGAATGAGAGTTCCGCTATCCTCTATGGCAAGTTTGCAACATGTTGATGAATTGGTGATGTTCATTACGATAGGACTCTGTTTGCGATAGAAGTCACTAGTCTCTCTTTCGATAATACTGGTGCTGATCTCACATCCTACATATAAAAGGTGGAGACAGCTGTGGAATTTTATGCACATGCAAGATCGATAAAGGATAAAGAAAGGGAGAATAGTGACCCCCGATCTTAACTGCATTCAGAAGCCTATCGCATTAACATTTCTTTACATACAACATGTAACATCATTTTCATGAGATGGGCCAGTCTAGCTTACGGGAACAACATCATTATTCACCGAAGAGATCTTTGCCTAACAGATTTTCCGGGGAATTACTTTGGCATGAATCACATCTCTGGACACGGCCTTTGGCAGCAGTGTTTCAATATGCAGTGCTGCAAGCCTGGAGAATATCTTTGACAATTTCCTTTAGTGTCGTTATTACGCTGTGTTCAATTTATTCCCAACAACGTTACGCTGACCGAACATTACTCAAGCAAATGTTCTTCACGTGTCCGTCCTACATCTCCAAAAACGCGTTGTAAATGTTTGCCAGCTGATTTGATTTTATGCCATTTTATTATTCGCAAACGGGGCAGAATGAAAAAAACGGAAACAAGGGACGACCAAAACTGTAGGGGCTGGTTCATTTTATACCTTCTCGAATCTCTTCCAAACAGATTCTTCGCCCAAATCACAGGGTGCTGTGAATCTAAATGCGCGCCCATCCATCATCCCGCCAACAGGCATCGGTAATAAGGGCTTATTGCTGGCGCTAAGCAGCGCCCAAGCCTCCAATTTTCCCGAGGCAAACAAGTATTAATTGTGGTAAAAACCTCCTGCTAGTCATTTTGTATTCCTGTGTCTCGCTTCTCGCGGAGACTCCCCGAATGCCCATTTGACTTTCTAAACGCCTCGGAAAAACTGTCGTGGCCGTGTCTAAGGATGGACAAAAGTTGGTGAATCGCAGATTTGCGAACCCGAATTCGTCTTACCGGCAGAATCGTCGAACACGAATCCGAATCCAAATCTCCTATTTCTGTTTTAGGTCATGGGAACAGTCAAAAATTCCGCTTCGTGTGTGTTTCAAGATGAATACCTAAGTCAGAAATTCGAAAAGTTCGAACCGCGAACATTGGATCAGTTGAATCTTTCTTCCCTTTCTCCTGTCTCCAATGGCCATACTTGCCGAAAGCTGTGGATTATGAGCAAGATGGTCAGTTGCAGTTCTGTGTAGTTCTTCCATAGATTCGTCTCATTATCAACTGGAAATGACCACAACTGTCCTCTTAGTTCTGCCTGGAGAGGGTAGTCCTGTAAGATATGTTCTGGTGTTTAGTCTACGTGCAAGCAATGACAGAGAGCTAAGTCGAATCCGAATCTTGGCTCAACACGTATTCATCAAACACAAAAGTGGATTCGAACATGCCCACGCCAGATCTTCGGCGCGGAGGGCAGGAGGAGCGAAAGACAAGACGGGGAACTATTGTGCCAGTATACAAAAGCTGCCACTGTTGAGACAACGGCCTGACACCGTTGGTTTAACCTGGCTGCTTTTGGCCATTTTCACGGTGATCGAGGGCGGGCAGAGGCCCGTAACAAGACACCGATGTGTTTCACCAAACAATAGATGTGGCGATACAGTAGAGACGTCTTCTTTCTCTAGAACTTGAAAAAGATTCGTCTAGTTGGGAAACAGAACAGGAAGTGGATGCTACGGGTGTGTGACGGAAAATGTTGGAAAGTGGTGATTTGA
>JAWQUT010000236.1:690598-706082 GCA_033807755.1 Ellobium chinense
AGGGGGGAGGGAAGAGTCAAGATCTGAAGCGAAATGCTGTTTGTATGAAGCACTAATATGTCTTTGTAAGTTTGGAATTGGTGGTGCATGAGAATTCATATTACAGCGAGATGGATGGTAAATCATAGACAAGAACCACTACCGGTTGCCTGTAATGCCAGATACATCACAGCTTGACTAAAGAGGGTATTACACGTACAGTCGGTACGGAAGAACTTTTGGACCGCAGTCAGCTTGCCACACCACTCACATCCCCACATTACCATCACCATCAAAATAATCTTGTTCATCATGATAAGTTTCATCTTAACCTTAAACTTTTTAGCTTTATAAATGTTTCATTAAAATTTAAGAACGGATTGAAGTAGTGTTTTAAAATGTTCGTCTATTTTACAAGATTCAGCATCATCATCAGTAGCAACAGCAGCAGCAGCAGCACCGACGATGACAACAATAACAACAACAACAACAATAGCAGCAACAACAGTAGCAGCAGCAGCAACAGCAGCAACAACAGCACCAGCAGTAGCAACAACGGCAGCAGCTATATCAACCCGTATAATATAAAAAGCAGATTCATTTGACAGCCCCAACAAAGCTGCCATGTTTCCATAACACTCACCTGACAGCTATTACTTGCTTCTAAAAAGTTTGTGTTTATCTCTCAGCGACATTTATTTGAACTATAAACCTGCAGACACAGCTCTGCACAACAGGAGCCTTAGATTACGGTGTAGTATATGATTTACTCATAAAGACTGATAGAATGAGAGCCTATCATGTTTCAGTATATATCAAAGAAGCATCTTTGCTGTGTTGGAAGGCAGCCACAATAGCAATGATGTCTTCAGCTCTGTTATCCGAGCAGTTAGCCTTGATATATTAATGATATTCCCTGTAATGACATAAAAGGTTGTGGTGTATAATGTCTTAATTAGTGGCATGCGCCATTCTACGTCAGCGTCAGTGTCAAAGTTCTTCACGATTTGAGCGTTATTCTTCTGGGAATCGAGTGCACCGTTGTTGTTTGGTTTACATATCATTGTGCTAAATTTTGGTCTCGTTTGAATTCACGATGTGCTCTGAGAGGTTGGTGGTGGAGTAGGTTTAGAGGAAGANTGGGAGTGGGGGGAGAGGACCACACATCCTCTTTCATTCTTCATTATATTAGTTTTCAGAAACCTCCTGGTCGTATTACATACACAATCTTCAGTAATAACAACATCGGCCATGACTAAATTAACGATTCTTAGAAAGCACTGGGCTAATGGATATATTATTATATTTATACTATATTGCAAAAACATTCTAACATTGTTCTTTTCAGCAATTAGACTGCCTGTATAGATAAAGAGGGATGCATTTCATATTACTAGACAGTATGATAATTTTGAAAGCTTTTTGCCCTTTAATATTAAAAAAAAAAAAAAAGAAAAACTTTCATCAGCTATAAATCAGAAATATCAGCGCACTCGTGGCGAGAAAATAATGAAGGGTGGTAATGACAGTTGGGTGTGTATCTCCTTTCCTTCCGTTAATTTAATACCTTGAGAAGTAGCTATCTTACACATTCGCACAATTAAAATAATACAACACCCAACTTACTTACTTACTGCATGAGTTCTCTAATATCTCAGCTCGTCTCCGAGGCTTATGATTTAATTAAAGGAGCGGCTGAAGCTGCAGTCGTGTTCGCATGCACAGGAAATACTCGACTTCATTTTCAAGAAAAATGAGATTTCAACGACTTCACGGCCCAGGCTGCACTTGAGCTCCTGGAGTTTTGTGATTCTGTTCTCATGACACGTTCATTGTGTTTTGAGTTTATAGTGTACAGTAGGACCCCGTGAGATGCCATCAGGGGCTGAAAACAGCTGTTTTGGATGTTACGTTTTTAAGTATCAGTCTTGTAATCTCTTGACGTAAAGCCGTCAAACTCCAAGCAGATTCTTAAGTTCTGGCTTGGAACATCACAGCTGCTCATGTGTAGAGTAAGTCTCTGCAGTATTCTTGCTTGTGTCAGTGCCGAATTGTGTGCAACCAGATGTGTCGGTGAGACTCTGAGAAGTAAAAATAGATGAACGTTTGTTAGTTTCTTTTTTTTTCCCCCTTTTTTTGGATTTGNNNNGGGGGGGGGGGGAAGGGGACTATTTTGTTGAATTTGTACTGAAACATTATGATATTGACCCTTGACCACAAAATTAAGTATCGATGAAAACTTATATTATTACCTTAACGTTACTACCTTAAGATTAACATTCACAAATCTAGACTCTTGAATCAGTCTAAGAGGGTAACATTAAGCGACAATCTCTGTGTGGATTCTAACATGATTCCAAAGTCCAAAGAGTCGATTTTTGTGGCATGATGTGTGTAGAAATCTCAGGTTGTCTCAGGTAGTCTCTGGTGTTTTCCTTCTTGACATTAGCTGCATAGGTAAACGTAAACGTTATCCATAAACGTACCTGCCAGCACTTATCGTTACTCTCAGGGTAATAATAATATTATGTGGGTGCTTTTAAACTGAACAGTTGAAACAGTCATTTAAAGTTATGATATTTGTCCAATCTTTCGTGATTTATATATGAATAGTCTAGATACCACTACTAAGTTTTATAAGAAGCAGGTGACTTTTATAAGGTGTTTATTTAAAGGGAATATGAGGAATATGAACAAATATCTTCTAATTACCCACGAGCAGGTTTCATTCTAGCTGTTACTTCCAAAATTTTTACGGTGGCATGTTATTTTCAGAAAATTTTACTGTGGTATGGCTTGGGTGTTCGTGTCTGTGTACAGATGACAGCATTCCTGAACTTGGCCCTCTCGAAAGTGGTATTTATGTGTGCGTGCGTGTGTGTGTGTGTGTGTGTGTGTGTGTGTGTGTGTGTGTGTGTGTGTGTGTGTCTTTTCAGTCATATCGCAGCCTCTTTAATATTCCCTGTAGGCGTGGCACCATTTCTGAACCGGTGTGCCCCTATGACACCCCCCCCCCCNCCCTTGGGTGACACGCCTATGTCCTTGGTACGGAGACGGGGCGCCCAACTGGCGTCACGTCGTCACGCTGGGACGAGCGGCCTAATTGCGGGTGGCACATATACTCCCTTGCCAGACGC
This sequence comes from Ellobium chinense, assembly GCA_033807755.1. NCBI lineage: Eukaryota > Metazoa > Mollusca > Gastropoda > Ellobiida > Ellobiidae > Ellobium > Ellobium chinense. Next base: position 693,715 of record JAWQUT010000236.1, read on the forward strand.
CTTGGACACAAAGAATTATCACGAGTCTGTGAGTCCAGGCGATTTTCCACCGACAGTTCGGCCATTGCTCCACAGTAGAATGTATATAATTTCCCCCCTTGGTCTATTTTGCATAAACAAAACGCTATTCACCAATGCGAAAGCTAAGTAGGAGAGCACGTCGTGTAGAGGTAAACAGTACGGCACGACCACCAGGCCTTCCTGGCGCGAGCCACTCAAGCGTTCAATAGAGACCCGATGGTGGCGGAAGCTCCGGGGTGCCACCCGCTGGGACACTGCATTCAGGAGTCGGATCGAGTGTCAATTATTTCATAATGTCCTGTCATTCGAAGACATCTACAGGCATAGAAAGATGGCGGTGTCTGTTTCTCCTCACATAACATAGAACTTCGTCAGAGGCTTCATTTAAATAACACGCCTTGTCGTCGACGCCGCAGTGTGGAGCGAAAAGAATCATGGGGCATGGAAATTGCATCGCGGATAATTTTTCAGCCCTGGTGAAAAGTAGGATAGTTTTTAATCTTTCCTCTTTTTCGAAAAAATAACTCCGTTTCAGGAATGCATAAGCCTTTGTTGTTGTTGTTGTCGTTGTGGTGGTTGTTGCTGTTGTTGCTGTTGTGGTTGGTGGTTGTTGTTGTTGTGTTCTCTCTGGCGTTCTTTGTCTTGTGCACTTTAGCTTGCCTTCAGTGCATTGTATCAGAAGCTTGAAATTACACTAGTTCTGTCAAGGACTGATTACTACTACGCATCTAGAAACCATCACCAAAGTATCTTCTTATTTCCTAGTTCACCAAAGAACACCAACCTTTTTTCAACTGCATTTTCTTCTGTTCCATAAACATAGCTGGGTCTTCATAATTTTTATTTATAATCCAGTTTCAGCAAGCGAGAAGCAATGCAGCTGGCACATCTATCAGAAATTTCGTCAGATTATGCCTTCTGTTAATCAAACACTTCTAAGAGCAGCCAGCAGTAGGTATGCTTGTCTTGTATTCAACTACAGACCATGAACTTCTGAGTTATTACACTGTTATCTATGATCTTGTCATTTATCATCTGTTTCTATTTACTTTCTGGAATAACTGGACGTGGAACAATGCAAGATGAGAGTACTAGCTGTGAACAAGATAGGATACGCATCACTTAGCAAAGAACCCTTGTACGCCGTTGTATGAACATTATAAGTGCAATACATAAGATTATTATGACAGTGAGTGCGACACTTACAACCATACTCAAACTGGGATAATATAAAAGGACTTGAGTTATTAGCTGACCAATCTATGGCTGACATGCTAGACCACGACAGGCTTAAGCACACACACACACACACACACACACACACACACACACACACACACACACACACACACACACACACACACACATATATATATGTGTATATATANTATATTATACTGTATAAGGAATAGCGGTTCATTTCAGGGAGGACCACAGACATTATTCGGCATCAAACGACTGGACATTCCCAGACGTCTGAACTACGTTCCTGAGCATGGTCTTCTGTGACGTCTGTGAAGAGACCTTGCAACTGATTGCGTGAGAACTCATGAAACAATCATTAGTGAAGTCAGAGACCTGCCTCTCTCCAAACAGTGCATTCCATTCTAGGCATGAAGATTCCGTCTTTTCCCTTCGTGGGGTGAAAATGTTAGAGGCCCAAGACGTAGAGAAAGAGAGGGGAATTTGTGGGGCAACACACAATAACGATCAAAGTGCCTCCCAGTGAATATGCGGCATGACAAACGGTCACTAGAATATGGAAATATTTCACCCAGCCAACTCCAGCCTGTCAGGATGAGCAGCAGTTTTGACGGCCCCATACGATTTGTATTTCTATAACTGGACATTTTGACGGGCTACGGTCACCATCCAACAAGGGGGCCCGACTAATTCATGGCTACCTAAACACGATTTTACGAGGGGGGCTGTCGTAAATCTCTTCATATTTGTATGAGAAATAAAGGGTATACCGCTTAAACCACTGTCACAGATAACACACACTATTCACTAGCTGGCTTTGTTCTGGAGATACCTGCGTCCACTTTATACCTCGCTCCTGGGCACATCAACAAATACTATTATTCAACAGCCAACACAGATGCGTTATCATTGTAACCTCTGTGTTGTGATTTCTAACCGAACGTGAATGAGAAAAGAGAGAGCTTACAGTAACCGAACCCAGTGAAATAGGAGGCCATTTCCACCGCATAGCGTGAAACATTTCTAGACTTCCGGAGGGACGGGATGATATCTTGAGGAATGATATACGGCGTAGCAGTTGCCAGCGTCTTTCAGAAACGCTCGCATCGGTGTCCGGCTAAACAGCAGCCCTGACCAAACACTCGTGTTTGCCCACCCGATCCGGTTCCGTTATTATCAGTTCGATTTACGAGACAGGCGAGGTTACAAATCAGCGCAATCGTCCGACAACAATTGAAAATCCATAGCCGGTACTATTTCAGAGCTAATGCTGCCCACTCCCGGAAGTACCTCTAACGGAATACATTAGATTGATAGCGTTAGTAGACATTTTGTGCGCGTTCTACGGCTAGGGGGTTCACCGTTTTTATGAATAATGCATACTCCAAAATCGGTGTTCCTATTCTTGCACTCCAACAGAATCATTTGTTTTCTTGTTGACCGTCTGTTCCCAGATGGAGTGTTTAGGGATTTACTCCAGCATTCACAAGTCAGTCGAGATGACAGCTCATCAAAAGAGGTTTTATGAATATTACAAAAGGTTAATATACTTAAGTGCCGCTCTGTCATATCTGAAGAACGTTTCTATCGTCGCCAGTCTGAAGTCATTCAAATTTCATACAAGTGCAGTATTTCTTCCCTGGTCGTACAGTGGACCCTTTCCCTTTTAGCTCACGTGCTTTGGCGTTCAATTCACAATCCCTGCTAAACAATGTGTTTACTGCCATCATTGTAACACACTCTCTTGTTCTTTTTTATCCATAAATAATTCTCCATAATGTGCGCACCGCCTGCCGTTTAAAATATTGCTTTTGTAACCATTGTGGGACATCAACCCAGCCGGGCCGCCACCAAACTCGCGGTGGCCGCGCAAGTAGAAGTTTTAGACTCATAGCACCAGATAAACGGCGGCCCTAATTTGGCAAAGTAGCGTAAACCATGCGTCCAAAATGGTTTTAATAAACCGCAAAAAAGCTTTCACTATTGTATCCATCCAGACAACTTTTCATACTTAACATCTAGCAGTCACAACAAATTAAGTACATTTACTTCGGACCCTTCAGCATTCAAGCCCGTCTTTTGTGTTGCAACGATGCACTGTCCTGTATGTCAAAACATATTTAGGGCCTTCAAGAGTCACGGGTTGTTTACCCTTCTGAAGACGGTACAAAAGCTCAGGGGCTTCAATTTCCCCGCTACATAGTTTGTCTTGTATGTGGGTTCAAAGTTTGTAATTCGGTGTATTGAACCCTTTAGAACGGAAACCAGCATGAGACCTTTTCTCACCGCGCTCCTAATTCCTGTCCCCTGATTGTCCCTCCCCTAGTGAGGTAACGAGCTTAGAGGCGGCGGCTCTCGTCTGGGGTCTGGGCTCCATTTGTGCAACTCCCCGGAAGGGAACGGGCGGAAGAAGCTCTAATGGCGTCGCCAGTGGAGGCCGGGACGCCTTGGGCTGTAGAAGAGCCTTGAAGATTTTCGGATAAGATCCAAGATCGACCGCTGTACGGCCGGGCCGCCCTGTCTGCACGTCAGCTCCGGTTAGTGGAAATTGCCCAATGCAGCGTGGCGATTATTGTTCGGGGTGGACCCAGCGTGTTGCTAGTCGCCTGGGCCCGACTGCGGGCCGCCACTTCACTGCCGGAAATTAAAACATAAAGTTAACCTGTCAGTTCACAACTCGTCACCGGTCCTGTTTGGAGCGTGGCCTGTCTCCTGCATTTGCTTTGCCAGCCTAGGCCTTGGCGTCTGGGACACAGGCGACGGAAAGGACACTGGCCCGCCCGAGTTATGTGCACGCATGCCATTTTTCTATTCCGTAATCATCCTGACATGGCGTACCGTTACTGGCCCGGCGCGACGGACGTATAGCCGTGTACACACACTCACACACATACACCCTCCGGGCTTGTAGGAAGGAACTCGACTGCATGGGTCCCACTGCTAAGCCCTAGACGCGACACACACACACACACACACACACACACACACACACACACACACAAGACCATTAGAGTTGGGTGTCACTGACCGTTGTGTTTCTGAAGATAATTATTATCACAATCTGCTCCGCTTAATCGCAATTCTCTTAGTTGCAGCGTCTGCTTATATGCGGTTTTTGTTAACTCTTACGTAGGCAGAACAATGCATTATATCAGTGTAAAGGACATTGGATGATTGCAAATTCTATGAATCGCAACTCTATCCACTGCGATTTTCAGTCTTGCGATTAAATTTCTAGATCTTGTCTCGTGTCAACACCGAGGACAAACTCACACTGTATATTATGACTGTATTATTAGTGTATCAATAATGGGAAGATTTCAGTCTTATACGATGATTTAGACTTCTTTTCTCAACAGGGATTGTGTGCAGGGCGTAGCTGAGAGGATCACAAGATGGCATGTCTTTGTGTTGTTTTTGTCTCTTTCGTTTTTATCTCGTATTCAGACAAGCGGGCGCGGAATACTGTAGAACTCTTTTTTTTTTCGCTAGGAATTAATTTTTGCAAATTTCGCGAGTTGAGCTTGACTCGCAAAACTGCGACCAACCCCCCCCCCCCNCCCAACATTTTTTAAAGGACTTGTTGGTAGTAAGCAATTATGTATTTTCAGCTCCATCACGTGACCTAAGAAATCTTGCTCACACGTTGATTCGTTTACATGCTCTGCTCATGTATGATTAGGCTACTCGTCATTTATCAAAATATCCTAGCAATCCCTAGATCACGTGGTGTAACTGACCCGTCTGAAAATACTTCATTATTTCATATTACCACATCTCATTATCTGGGGCATTTTAGAGCAAAAGTGAATGTTTTCTATCATATCGGTACGAAAAAAGGTTAGCCAGTTTTATTATTGGTAGTCTTGTACCACCACTTCCAGTTACTCTAGAATTTTCCACTCATACATTCATGACAATGCCACGGCTCACGAAAATAAGATCGTCTCGAAAAGCCATTTCCGACCTTACGCCGAACTTAGATCCTCGCGTAAAACAATCCACTTCTCCAGGGGGCATTCCACCAAAAGCTGAGCGAACGAAAACAGTAGTAATGATCCTCCATCATCCTTGTCTTTGGATGCGGTTGAGTAATCATGCTATAACCCACATAGCTGTGAGCAAATCACCCAGCGGTATATCGCTTTTTTGTTTTTTCCTTCTTCTGTTAGATCAAGATCACAATGGGTGGAAGTAATAAATCCATGATCATGAACCGCTAATGACCCGACAGGAACAAGCCCGATGATTTTACGCAAGAGTGCCGTCATTTCGGATGGCATAATGCCCTAATCGGTTATTGCATGTGCAACTCGGTGCAATAATTATTCCAGCGAAGACAGGTGGAAAAATGCTGCTGTCATTTTGTTGTCATCGATGCTTAAACTCCGGGGCTTTCACGGCTTGTTGGCAATGGAAAACGCAAGGCGAGGTCTGTATAGGGGGCGGCGCAGTGATCGCTTCGGTAAACTTGTAGTTGTGGTGGAGATAGAACTCCCTGACACGGGGCTAGAAGGTTTTACCTCTGTGACCCCACGACGTTTCTTTAACGTAATGTATGAAACGTGATTAAATGAGGCAAGTGAAAATGATGTATCGTCGTATGAATGTAAGCAATGGACGGTACAGATAGTAGAAGGGTTAAATCAGGGACCACACACGTCTACGTCTAAATAGGCATGGATTTGCTTAGGTTACGAAAGGAAAATATGGTCGACTCTAGTTAATTAGAACTCTACGGGTGCTTGGGAAACGTTGTGACTAAATGGGATCCGTTCAATTAACCGATGTTCTTTATTTTATACTTTTGATAGAGAGAAAATAATGCCTTTTGAATTCTGAATTAAAAAAATCATCATTAAGTACAAAACGATTAACCAAAACTTGCAGGCTTACAGTGCTGGAACTCTCAAAAGAATATAAAATTATCTCAGCTGGAAAATGAACATCTGGAATGCACATGACATATCCATCAGTACTGAAGAATATGTAAATCTTGTGAATATAGCAGAAGGAGGTTCCACAGCAGATCTAGCGTTCATCCAGAAGGTGAAAGATTTAGCATAGCCATTTTTCAACAAAGGAGAATAGAACAGTAGCTCATTTTTACATTGCCTATAAGGTAGAACCTCGATATAAAGTGTGTCCTGGTGCAAGGAAAAAGTATACTTAATATTGAGATATACTTAGGATCGAGAACCAGCTGAATAATGAAATGATAAAATAATTATGAATCCGTAGATGTGAAATTTATTCGTAATAACCAGCAATACTTATTAGAGGAGTACTTAATATCGAGGATCTACCGTATTTGCATTTATTATGCGTCATTCAGATATCTTTTCTTGCGAATTAGGAAAACGAAACACAAGTGGAAATGACAACCGTACAGAACAAACAACAAAGTAAAGCCACATTCCTAGCAGCAACTCAGACTAGCACACCAGCCATAAATGTTTATATCATCAATAATTTCAGCTTTTCAATTTGGTTATTTTCTTTGTGCTTGCATAACGTTTGCCAAATGTCAGACCGAGTAATCAAATACAACCGACATCACCGACCACGAGACGGACATTTTGTATTCGGCCCGGGCGCATGCGCAGGAACTGTAATGAACCGGAAATGATGGAGCAAAGCGTTAGCTCCATTACTTTGTTCTTGGAAACATAGGCCAGAGTGGAGGAGCTTGTCGAGCCCCAACGTTAACTAGCAACAATCTGAATATTAATGAGGCCGCTACACACGTTCTCTGGGTGCTGGATTCCTGCCCATCACGCAACTCAAGGTCCTGGGTCCCGTAAATCCTGGTCTAGGGTTAATTTCCGGGGTACATTCGATCCCTAGACCTGACGCTAACGACTGGGGGGGTTCCATGGTCAAGGAACGTGTCCTGACATCTCTTACAAGGTGATAAAGTAACTGGTAAAACGTCGCCTGCTTAAGAGGAATGAGTGTTCCCGTGTGTGTGTGTGTGTGTGTGTGTGTGTGTGTGTGTGTGTGTGTGTGTGTGTGTGTGTGTGTGTGTGTGTGTGTGTGTGTGTGTGTGTGTGTGTTTTGAGAGGAGTTGGGCAGAAGGAAAGAAGAAGAGAAGAGGATTAACACAGGTAAATTCTTATGTTCTACTTTTGTGATCGGGTATTGTTTGGAAGGTTCCTAGCGAAGGTTAATGACCTGACATTGCATTTGGCAGGGTGAGAAACACTGTCAGTATGCTCTGATTCCTTTTGACGACTAGTCTAGTCGGCGTCCTATCAAAAGCGCTCAATCCGCACTGATATTGAAGTTTTATGGCAGCATTTCTCGATTCCAGCTCGTATCAATTTATCTGATGACACTGATTGTTTCTTCCATCTGCTATAGCTACATAATTATTTACAAGTAGGTCTACTTTAGAATTGCTAAGAAAAGACATGCAGTCCTATCTGTCCCTTATTCTACTCATGACCTAGCTGAATCAACACATCAGAAAAAGCTAGCTTAATGTTTTGAGGGGAGAGATCAGCCAGACTTACCTGTGTTGAAAATCAGTGTTCCTACATTTAACGCTCAATTTCTTCTCAGAAATATCCCATATTATAAGCGTGATGCAAACGAAAGCATGGGTTCCACTATCTGACATCATTTTGATCCCATTCGAATTGTTTAATAGTATAAGTTAGGCAACCATGTTGGCTGAAAAGTGGATCTGTCTATAGTAATAATTGATAATACATGTGTAATGAAATTTAAATTTCTGTTGTCTCATTGCAGACAGAACAAAAAAGTTTGGAGCAGGAAAATTAGATTTATTTTTCACTCTCGATCTAACTACAGAGGTCGAATAGTCTCAATGACCTCGCTCACGCCATGTAAGCGCTCACGTCATGATTAATACACCGTAATGTGTGAGCATGCGTGCTGGTGTGTGTATGCGTGAGTCCGTACGTGTGTGAGCGTTTGCACGCCCAGCTTCGCACGTGTAGTCGCGTGCGGAAATAGTGGGGTTGCCTTTTCTGTCCTTTCATTAACAAAAGAGAAAAAGAAAAACACCCAACCCCGCATAACATTGTGTTTAGAGAGATAACAAGAGCTGAACATTTTTAAAATCCACAAGCTTAAGTCTGAAAAGACGACTGTCAGCTGGGCTCGGATAACGACTCCCGGCTTCTAACGCTTGCCTGTCCATCAGGAGACCGTGCCTGGGGACTGCAGCGGGAAGAGTGATAGAGTCTGGTGCTGCATTAGCGCCCAGAGACCCCCCTATCTTAAGACAGGTCTTAAGGGAGGAGAAGCAATGCAGGCTTTAGGACACGAGGACAGAGGCATCGCAAGTCGACGTAATGGATGGTGGTGGACGCGTAATTGTCATATCGGCTCAGCTTCCGGTGAAAGGACGGATTTGGCTTTCTCATCCCTTTTCTCCCATTTTGGACAGGTCGGAGATTAAATATAACGACAACTTGTGAATAATAGACGAAGGGTTTTGTACCTGAACTTAACACAACACAGTCACACTGCATAAAGGGTGAGAGCATGTATTCAGAAGTTAACTGGTATTACAGATTTCTTTGTGATAATATGATCCTGGATTTTGTATAAAATATGAATGCATTTAGAAGTTAACTGGTATTGTACATTATTTTGTGGCAATGTGTCACTTGGCCTTTGCCAAAAAATATGAATGTATTTAGCAGTGAACTGGTATTGCAAGTTAATTTATGATGAGTGTCACTTGACTTTTCCATAAAATATAAAATGTATCTAGAGGTTAACTGGTATTGTAGATTGTTTTGTGATAATATATCACTAGACTTTTGCATAAAATATGAATGTAATTAGAAGTTAACTTTTATTATAGGTTGTTTTGTGATAATGTGTTATTTTACTTTTTCGTAGAAGCTTACTGGTTTCATAGGCTACATTGCTATAATATGTCACTTGTCTTTCGTATCAAATAAGATCTAACATTCAGAATGAGCCAAAAAGATAATTTTTTGCCGGATCATCTAGTCAGTCAAGTCTTCTATAATTACATGTATATTAATCTGCCGTAATCTTCACTATTTTTAGATATTTATATAAGAGAGCCAAATTCTATATGGAACTGTGCCCCTCGAGAATTTCACACATCACTGAGAAATGTGTAAGTGTACAATACAATAGAACGCCATACATCCTTCATCGCACTACATCTTATGAATTTAAATGTGGCATCACCTCTTCTCGTCAAAATTAAATATTTTTTGCCATTCCCCAGTTCATCGATGTAGAACAAATTACTGCATCGTACCCAACACAACCCCAGCGGATACCGGAGACACAAGACAGACCAGGGAGGCTAGGGAGTGTTAAAGACATCGCCTCAAATGAAGAATTTCTTAATCCCAGATGATGCTTTCTAATTTGGGATTGAAAAGCTGCTTCTCTGCGAGTTGCTAATGATCCAAGAAGGCCATTTCCATAAAATATATGCAAATACTGCGGCTTTTTCCCCCTCCATTTTTGTTTCTTATTGTTTCAGAAGTATAGAAGGATCGTGTACTCGAAAAATGTGTATATTCGATGAAATAATGTTTAAATCTTCAGTCTTTCTTTTCACTCACAACCTTGCTCGACTCAACTTCAAATTATGAATTATGGCAGTACACTAGCTGAGGTATGGATTATGCATATACGAGTATATAGCTACTGTTGACCTGGAATTCGAATCTGTGATATCTTCATCTATTCCATCTACGGTGGAAACTCGTATTAAATACTCATTTAATAAGTATATCTTGTTATTAAATATGCAATTGAAATGCACGGATTCATTCTCATTCTATCATTTCAATATTCAGGTGGATCTCAACATTAAGTATATTATCTCACTAATAAGTATATTTTTCCTGTGAGCCAAGCTATACTTTTTACTGAGGTTCTGCTGTATTTGTTTATCTACTAGCATGTCTGACACAAAAGCAATTCCATAAAACTTCCGTACACATTGCAACACTGACCACCTCCTCTTTCATTAAGTTTACACGCATTTAACTTTAAAAATCCGATTGTTTGTCTTGCTGTCTTTTTAACTGTTTAGTTGTTGGCTTGACCACCATGTGTTTTTGACTGCGTGCCTGTATAGTCTATTTATTAATTAATTTATTTAATTATAGTGTGTTTCGGAAAGTTTGTTCCTCTGTGCCCATAACTTCCGTTTCACAAAGCATACCTCATATTTATCTGAGCTTACTCAGATGTCCACCCACCAGTCTGTCTACCTGTTTGTCCGCTACTTTATGTTTATTTATTTACTTAACCTCTAATTTCAAATGCACGATTATGCAGGCAAATTTTATTAGTCTGCTTCCAGTTTCCACGCTGTCTCGCTGATGAAAACTGGCATCTGAATTTCTATGGCGCCCTTAAACCGCGGAAGAGAGCTCATACCTCTGTCATTTTACAGTAAACTTCACCTCACTGTTTCCAAATTCTAAGACCTGTAACAGTTTTAATGTCGATTTTACTTCCTTGCCGGGTTTTCCAGTGTAGTAAATAGTCCATGAGGCAAGGGGAGAAAGGAAAACCATGACGGCCCATAGAACTGCCAAAGGTTTTTAAGCCGGTGCCCAGGGAAGAGATTTTATGGGTCTTAAACCGCCATAGTGAGCTAAATGTTGAAATCGAAAGTATAGAAGAAGAAAGGAAAGGGGAAAAAGTGGCTAGAGTTACCTTCCGTAAAGTGAGTATGGCGGAATTTGTTTGTGAAAGAGCCTTCCACGTTGTCATCTGTCTGGGCAGGTATTTGTAAGTAAATTATAGGTTTGTAATTTACATATATATTATTATATACACATTTTTTTTGATGGGGTGGGGTGGGGGAAGGGTTTAAATTATAATGGATTTAATAGTAGCAACAATATTGAAAAAACTGTAAAAAGGCTAAATGTTTATGCTATGTATGAAGATTAGCATGAACAATAATTTATAGTAAGGCTCACACAGACAATAAAAAAATGTATGATTTGTATGTAAATAATGCAAAGAAATTTCCGGAGTCTTTTTAACTGACAAAGAAAATAGAGTTAAAGTCACCCTAAGTAACTAGTTAGTTCATTAATTAAGTAAGTAAGTCAGCCAGCAGATAAATAAATAAGCAGTCTATGTACGCCAGTGCAAAGGGAATAAAAAAAAAGTATGGCTAGTATCTTAATCTATGAATATTATTTTGCAGAAATAATAATGCCCGAGATGATTATTTTATTCAAAATGTTTATACGAGTCACACATAGTTTACATTTTAATAAAACCTATCAATATATTCCTTACATGTCAGTTTATAATTTTAATAATTACTGCATTTACAGTCACACATGGCTGTTAGTATTTGTCACAACATAGCCTATATAACTTTCTACAGTTTCGTCTCTTATTATGCCTGGACCCAGCTTCCTTATAAGTACTTTGTCTCGTCAACCTTTTCCTGCTAGCTCCACTAAACGAGGGTACTTCAAACTGAAAAAAAAAATGTCGGACAGAGCTCGTCTTCACCTCTAAATACGCCATAAACAACAAAAAAAAAACAGAAAAAACCTCTCGAGGTGAACGAAGTATATAGAGGATTCTTGGTGCATCCCTGTTCCCATTGCACAGCATAACCCCGTCTTATCACTGGCACCAAATCTCCTCCTTAAACCTGACTCCAAAACATAAAGATCGCGGCGACAGCAGTAGATTTCTTGGCAGTCGGCATGAGAAGGGTTAAACCGTGAACTTACAGAGGGAGTCTACGGCACTTCACGGCAGCAGCAGCGGCGGCAGCAACAACAACAACAACAGCGGAACGGAATGAAATAGATTTAGGGATGAAGTTGACTCAAGACCTGACAAGACTGACGTTGATTTCGTATTATCTTGAGTGTCATCTATTTTGACTTTTTCGGAGTTTGGTTTGGTTAGGTCTGGATGTAATGCCAGTTAAGACCAAAAAAAAAATGGAAGGGGGAGGAGTAAGAGGAGAGATAGTGGAGAGATTGGTAAAGGATGAGGGAGAGGACAGACAGGGTTGAAAAGCCTCTTTGTCATGGTTGTAACACTGTTGATGGTGTAGATCAAGGCTTCGTTCTGTAGACCGAAGCTGTCTATACTGTCTCGGCTAAAACATAGTACTCATAAAAGGGGGG
>JAWQUT010000236.1:706089-724870 GCA_033807755.1 Ellobium chinense
ACGGAAGCAAGCCATAATGAAGTTTTAGTTGTAAGGTACAGGTTTGAAAATCTGTTTGAAAAACAGATAAATATATTATCGGTGCATACTTTTAGTTGACTGCTTCCAAATTTTAAAATACAGACACAATTTAAAAAAAAAACAAAACATGAGACTTGAAGCGTTGTTCGTTAAAATGTTTAGGGAAATATTTCACATCATTCATCTCCTAAACATGGAGCAAATGGAGATTTGAAGGAAAAAAATGTCGATCTATTGTTCACTCATTCATTCTAAAAAAGTTTTTGCACCATGCAATTGTAGAAGTAGGTCTATTTTCAAGAGACACCACTTAACATATCATCTTCATGACCGTGAGAAATGTAACGGTATGCACGTACTTTCACCACAACTATAGACGTAAAGTCACAGTCAGTTTCGCTCCCTAAAGACTAATTGCATTTTTTAGAGTAACACAGAATCTATTATCACATACTAATTAGACTAGTCTTGGGTAGATGCACTTGCTAAATTTTCAAAGTATAAGCACTTACAAATGCCATTACACGCTCATTATAGCTCGCCGGGTACTGTTACCGTGGGGGTGCAGATTATATTACTGATGACCTCGAATAAAAGCGTAACTGTCTACATAGGCACTAGTCTCAATAGACAGGTTAGTTATCTGGCCATGAATGTAATTTACATGACATTACTGCACTCCTTGGCTCTCTTCCCTGAGTTTTGACATACACTTTGGCAAAGGGGTTGACAAGTCACAATTCCACGGTTCAAACTTTTTAAAAAACCCACAAAAAACGAGCCTGATAGTTGTTTGTAATTGTAAGTGAAATCCACAAGTAGAAGCCTTTCTTTGTTTTGTCTGGCGATTTTTTTAAAATTTTGGGTGGTTTAGCCACTTGCATAGGCCAAACCTCATTATTAGATATCCATCTCAATAATCGATACTGTTTGAGTAAACTGTTGCAGTTACACTTTTCGTGGATAACACTCCAAGACTCCTTGTGGTCAGAAAATGCCAAAATTTGCCCAGGATTATTTGCATTGTATTGTATGTTAACTTTGCAACTTTGTTATGAGGGATGTCAAAGTGTGATCTTTTCCAAAGTTTGCCAAAGTTTTGACTTCACGGTTAGATGGGTTGCAGTAAAATTTACCACTGAACAGCACGCTGAGGATGTTATTGAAGTTAAACTATATTGCTGATTACCATTTCAGCTTGAAAACCATAGCCCCTGTCACTGTACATACTCAATGGAATCAAACAGTGCAACCACTGGCAGCTTTCACTATGATTTGGAGACATACAGTGCAACAAGACTTTTTAAAAAGATTATGCCACCAGACGTTCTAAGAGGAGGAAGAGAAGAACACAGATCCGATGCTCCACAAAGGCTAAGAAATTCTTGTATTAAATAATTTATTCATCATAATGAATCCACTCAACCTGATGGTCAAAGAATCAGAGAAATCTGGCTATTTCAAAAAGAGCATTGATGGCAAAGAAGGTATAAATCGGGACGAAAGAACATACTACTTTATATATAAACTATCATTTTACCAAAGTTAATCTTTGTCATCAGACTGAGATCGTTCTCAACCATGCTGAATCTCGTCTTATCTCGTTTTATTCTTACGTGAACAGCCCTAAAACATGAAAAGTGAATGACGTCTATCTATATACTGACCACTATCAACTTCACGAGTTAGAGTGCCACTCGTTACATCTTCAGACAAAAAGTAAACAAAGCAAAGGAAAACTCAACCCGTGGTCATGTGGTTTGATGAGGTCATTGGACTGAGGTGAAAAAGATGACGACTCTAAGCGCTGTAGACTCACGGCTGTGGCTGTTCGCACACATCAGCAGCTGGAATGACCGTGTGGAATGACCTCTGAAGGTCCATCTTCGCCGGCTCTTCGTATTTTCTGCGTATGCAATGAAAACAACCAGGACCATTAAGCGCTCATTGGAATTCCTGGGGCCGGGGTGTGAATAGGTTTTGAGGGAAGCCTGGAAATCGCGGCGTGCACTCCGTGTCGCATTCCTGTGCGCTTTAGCACCCCATCGGCATAGCAGGACCCGGCCGGGGTGAGCAGTAACGGCTCTCGTAAACCGTGAGTCGATGCCGGTGATGATAAAGTCGACGATATTGCGACTTGGGAAGCGGCAAGCCTGATAACTTTTCCATGGTTCAGCGCCAGCTTGGCCGTCTAAAGACGATATGGTTTACCGAAGAGAAAATCCGCTGGCGGACACATCAACGTGAAATTGTATCTATCTCTCCAGCCTACAGCATTTTCCTCCCCCGCGCCTTTTCCGAAAAGGAAAAAGAAAAGTCATCAGGATACCATATCTTGCTTCAGAATGTTTGGTGACTAGTGTTGATAGCATAGTGTGTTCAGATTATAACAACCACTAGCACACTGGGCAGATATCACAATTTGGATTTAATGGCTGCAATGATTCAGAGTTCACATGTAAATACTTACGCCTCTTAAGTAATTCTATCCTCCCCTCTTCCGCCTCAGCAGCAGCAGCAGCAGCAGCAGCAGCAGCAGCAGCAGCAGCAGCAGCAGCAGCAGCAACAGCAGCAGAAACAGCATATAAATATATAACTCGACACTCAATGTTTAACTTAATCCATGATCGATAAAGGGATATGACAGATATTTAAGAAGTTATGGGGACACATTCTATGGCCCAATGATACCGAGGGTAAGGAGGGGGGGAGGGGGAGGGAGAGGTCCAATTATTTTACTGTTTGAAAGTCTCTATGATCAGCAGCGTGCCTTTTTTAAAAGCTGATTTTAAAAGTGTCTGCACTGGGGTCTACCCTTCTACCTCAAACCCCCGAACGACTGCTGCATTGTGCGCCGATACAGAAGTGCTTATGTTATACGATATATCTGCCCGTGTGTCAGTAATCAGGCTATGCTCGAGAGTTGGGAAGATGGGTAAAGCATCTTGAGAGCTGACTCTAGTGGTGCCTTCAAACTCGTGTATCCCATCGTTAGACTCCAGATCTCCTCCTTATAGACGTAGCATGCACCTCCAAAATCGCTCTGAAGTTGTAAGTATGTCTGTGTGTCAGTAGCTTGGAAACTCTTGTTTGTTGGAAAGATGGGGAAAGTAGGCGACGAAAGGAGAGGGAGAGATGCGAACGGGATTTGGGAAAGGGGGAGGAGGTATAAATTGGGTCTTCCAGCCGCGTCAGATGGCTGCCAGTGTGTATTTAACATTGAAGACGTCAAGTTGAATCATGGTTGGAGAGTCAGTGTAAACTAACAATCTCTCGGCCTGCAATTATCGGCGGGCCGCATCTTCACCCAAACAATTTCAACAGCAGATTAACATCTTATACAAATAGAAACCCTGCTTCAAAGCAGCATATATCTAGCAGGATCTCCAGGCTTTCAAACATTCCGCATTCTCTTCTCCCTTCAAAGATAAAAATCTGTCTTGCTCAAATTTTCATCCCTCCAAAGGTTTTGAATTTGACAGTCTAAGAGGGATCCTTTTTAACAACCGGAGTTATTCAATCATCATGCAATAAACTTTTCTACCTGGTCCAAACTACTATCTATCAGTCTCTCAGAAGTAATAGTCTCTATTTCTTCATAGTTTGCTGTTTATGGTGTCTTATCTCTCCTTGTACCTCAGGATACATGAGTTAAGAGCAGAAAGAATAAACAAGACGATAGGCCCAGTTGCCTTAGCGCACCATGGTCAAAGGATATCTCGTGAAAGATATCTGGAAACGGGCCGAAAGTGTGTCTTTGATCTTGTAATATTGCACTAGATGGAAGCAATAGCAACACACAGAATAAACATTACGACATGCAATACAAACTGGAGTGGCGGGGCGTTATTACGTTCAATCCAAATATATAAATTTCATAAACTGTCAAATGTAATTTAATTTCTTTTCCGTTTGAAGACAGACAAGACTGAATGGCAGCTTATGACTCTGTGCCGGTAATATGTACAAAGCGGATCAAAGAGCATTATTAACACTGAAAAATCTGTGTCACGACTTTATCTAAACCCGAATTTAAGAAAAAAAAGAAAAAGAGAGTGAATATATCTTGTTATCTCCCTTACCCCACAGTTTCATTATTTCCGCTATCACCCATTACCTCCACCTTTCTCCCTTCTCCGTCTGTTCTCTCTGTGGGTGTAGAGTGTGGAGTTTTTCTATCCTCGCTGGTACACGAGACCCGCAGAAAGTTTCAGATCTAATTATTTCGGCTATAAATCTCCATTTCCTTCCCACTGCACTGAGAGCTCAAGCCCGCTTAGCCCTGATTTATCAAGAGTAACAAGCCCCAAATTGGAGGAGAGACCCTCTGTTCAAAGTAGACGGTATCTCTCGCTGCGTCCTCATTACGATATACAGATATTAATAAATTATCCCGAGTTGTCAGAGAGTACCCCCTTTTGCTCTTTTGAAGAGGCGTTGTGCAGGGCGGTGCGTCAGGCCCTCGTCTCTTGTTTTACCTTCCAGACCGGGTTTTTTTGTGAAGGGTTTTGTCGACAAGGTCTTCTCAAGGAGCCATTGGATTATGGTCACAAAACCACTCTTTGTTTGATAAAGCGAGCTGAAGTTAACCAAGAACTTTTTTTTCCAGCGACTGGAGAAACACATAGACACTCCAAAATTTAAAAAAAAAAAAAGGGAAAGAAAAGAGCTTGCTAGTCGTCATTTCAGGTCCCTATGGGTGTAGTAGGTTTAGAAAGAGGGTAAGATCAAGTGATTGGAGGTATATTTCATTCCACCGGTTTCACTGAGGGGGGAATTGAGGCTGTAAAGTAATTTAGGGACCCAGAGCTCTATGATTATTGGTCTTTGGTACTAGGTTGAGACTGACGTAACCACTGTTGATGTGATGGTGATTGATTGCCAACTTAAGCGAGTGTCTCCTGTGGAGAATTACACGGAATACCATACTCTGGACCGCATTCCCTTTATGACTTTTCAAACTCATTTATACAGTATAAAACATCCCATAATCTACTTTTATTTTTTTTATTTTATTTCTGAATGCTCAAGGACAAGAGGGCTGAATAAGTACAAATGCGTAAATATGTAGAGTCTACTATAATGATTTTTTTTTTTTTTTTTTTTTTTTTTTTNTTTTTTTTTTTTTTTGTTTTATTTTTACGAGAAAAGCCCTAAAACATGAAAAATGAATGACGTCTATCAGCATATATTGACCACAATAAACTTCAAGCACATATGTCGAATCATGTCAGCTGGAGCGCTGTGTCATCACAATATGGGAACAATATAAATTGTAGCCTGACATGTCTCGCTGCCAAAGCAGGGTAACTTGGAGCTGTAGTTAAACATGGAGTATCAATATGTTTTTAAAAAGAAATGCATTGTTTTCAATTGATGTTTCACAATAAGATTTATCTTCAAATCTGAATCTCTGGACCGGAAGGAAGTGTCATGGAATTTTGAATCAAAAACAAATTAAGAAATAAATTAAAATTAATTCTAAACATAGACTATCACACATTATTTTCTTCTTACAGAGTAGCGTGAAAAAGGGACTCGTTCGGACTGGAGTAAAAACCACGTTTCATCTTCCCGATCATGATGAAACTGTTGTTTTATTATTATTTTTTTAAAATCTAAAATATATTAATGAGTGAAATATCAAAAAATGAAATCACGATTTCATGAATATAATATGTTTTAATAGTGATTAACGTTCTCTATTTTCGCTGAAATTTTAAAAAAAATTCTTAAGCGGTTTCACCGACGGGAATGAGACTGTAAAGAATAGCTGTAGCAAAATAACAAAATAAATATGATAAAAAATATCTNCATTGCATTTCCACTTGACAGCTTTCTATCACCGATTTTTCCTTAATCTAAAACTATGCTTGACATATTTGTATAGTGTGGCAGTTGGGACAGGTGCAAGAGGTGAACTATGTGCTTGACAGTAACCAGACATAATCCACAAAATAATAATAATCACAATATAATTAATATGGTCGGTGGCGAAAACTACTCGGAGTGTTATCTTCAAATTTATATTTCAACTTCGGCAGACACTAATTCCTCGACACTGCTCTGTAGACTATGCATATTGCACTACGAAATTAATAAAAACGGCTTGTTTATTAATAATACTATATTTAAGGACACCAATGATGTACAATAATATGAATCATCTCATAAACGGGATGTTAGATTACGAAGAAAATTCTCAATAACCCAGTGAAATGCATAGATCTACATCTGAAATTATACGGCCAGTCCAGACAGCTTTGACGCGGAAATGAAAGGGAGAAAAAATATTGATGAGGGAATTATCATAACTTACATTATCCTTCAGTCATATTTTAAATGAGTGTCTGTCATCAAATATAAACATGTGAAGGTATCGGGGACATATTAATGTTTAACCCGGAGAGGTAGATAAATAATTTATCATAATTATACAGCCTCTGACTTCATATTCATGATTTATTGATCACAAGATACGAATACTAACTTCATTGAGTATACAGGTGTGCATAGTTCAGAATCATATGTGTTTAAATCGGGAAGAAAATGATAATACATATATTTATAATTGTTTACATAGAATATGTGTGTTAGACGCTGTTGAGGAAATCGTAGATAAGG
This sequence comes from Ellobium chinense, assembly GCA_033807755.1. Taxonomy (NCBI): domain Eukaryota; kingdom Metazoa; phylum Mollusca; class Gastropoda; order Ellobiida; family Ellobiidae; genus Ellobium; species Ellobium chinense. The sequence goes on from JAWQUT010000236.1 coordinate 712,735, forward strand.
AAGCAGGTAGCAGGAATACTTATTTACTTTTTGAGAACAGTAATAATTATCCGCCTTTCCGTTTAAGAAATATGTTAGTCATTATAATTAACTAGAACTATAATATAAATGTTAAACTGCGTTTAAAAATTAAAAGCAGCCCACATTTCCCTGATCTTACTCATGCAGGGAAATCAGTTCAGGATACTTGAAAGACTCCAAATGAAGCAATTTGCACTAGCGAACTACAGATACCACTAAGCCAACCAATATAGCAAATTATATTACATAAATAAATTTTTAAAAATTTTAAAAATAAATAAGTTCGAAATTTGTGACACCAAAAATGCCTCAAAGAAGCTACAGAAAACAGTCAAAAACTTCATAAAGACATGTTATTTGTAGTTGTGCTTTTTGGATGTTTAGGGAATACTGGATCACAGTTTGGACGTACAAATTACACCGATGATATTGGGAAAAATGACAAAATGCTGGTAGGTTATTTACGTTCCAAAGTCTTGTTCAAGAACTGGGGGTTCCTGCTAGCAAATAAATAAACTAATAAAAAATGAATCATAAATAAATAAATAAATAAATAAATAAAATTTTGTGGGGAAGAATATTTCATCAATGCCCGTTGAAAATTTTATCTAATGAAACAGAATTTTACAACAAGAATGCTTGACGTAGACCAAAAATAACGACCGTTGTAAATAGTCGTCACGTAGATCTATCTTGAGACCGGGAAAAACTGTACAACTGCTCGATAAGAAAGTTGTGATAATTTGGCAGTATCTGACTCCACCGGGTCTACGAAGGTGTCAGTAGAGACTATTAGACCTAATTCTTCACACAGTAGAGACAGTGTGATTTTTCACGATAATAATGTCCTAACCGCGAAGATTCAATGTGAAGTTATTGCAAGTGTAAGGAAACTGCCGCTTATATTGTGGAAAAATAAAGCAAAGGAAAAATAATTATAATCCTAACAAGATAGTGATTAGCAAATATTTAAAAAATGTAAAAAATTCTGCTGTTCAGTACTGCTTAAGTAAACTTTTTGCAGAGTAAGAAAAGCGAAGACATAAACTCAATTGTTAAAAATATTAGAATTTAGTAATAAACATATCAAGACTTGCATTTTGCACTTTATGAAGTTAAGCGAACCAGGATTGCAGTTTAAAAAAGTGCTCTAAGGCCATAATTCTGCACTTAAATAAATACCGTATAACTGCTAAAATGAAAAGTAGTGTACTTTGAGAAAAAGAAATGGAAATAAAGCATGGGTTTTCCTGGTATAAATAATTAACACATTTCGTAAAGAAAATAGACAAAGAAGTAAATTTTACACTATCCATTCAGTTAACTATATATATATTTTTACAAATGTCCTTCCCGCCATACATAAATAAAATAACACATATTTATATATATACAAAGTTGCTGATAAATAAATATCGGTCTAGGAAAAATATCCTCGACTGTCTGCTTGTAGACCTTTAAAATCTTTTAAAGCAGGAACCTTTCTTTATGCTTAACTCAGAAAGCAATCATTCATAATTTATCTTCTCTCTCTCTCTCTCTCTCTCTCTCTCTCTCTCTCTCACACACACACACACACACACACACACACACACACACACACACACACACACACACACACACACACAAAGGTAGAGCATGTCTGCCATTTGTGCCAGCTACCCATCCACTTGTTTTCTTATATGTCAGTAGCTACAACAGCTCCCATTAATTCTTATGTCTGTCATTATTATAATAGATAATGATGCCTATACATCTGTGTTGCTGTGTGTTTCCTGTGGAAGTATTTATGAAATTAATGTTTTAGTGGCTTGATCTACCCTTCATCATGTGTCTAGTTTCAGTCAGTCAGTCAGCCAGTCAGTCAGTCAGTCAGTCAGTCAATCAGGCAGTCAGTGTGCGGGGGCGCTAACAAGCGACAGACCGACTGACTGACAACTGACTGACTGACTGATTGACTGACTGACTGACTGACTGACTCACACTCACTCATACTCACTCACTCACTCACTCACTCACTCACTCACTCACTCACTCACTCACTCACTCACTCACTCACAAATTCACTCTTCCCCTCATTATCCCCTTCTCCTAATCCTGCCACATCCTAACTTCCTAAGCTAGCCACTTCAGATTTTTTTGTCGTTTTTTTTTTTTGTGTGTGTATGTGGTTTTTTTTTATGCCACCCTTTTCTCCCCTGTCTCTGAGCTACAAACACCAGAGGTCGATCCATGCGCGGTTTGCTCCCTCTCCCTTTGTAATTAGTGCTTGCACAGGCCGGTCCTGGCAGTGATAAATGCAGGAAGATGTACCATCGATAACGGGCAGGGCCCCCATCCCGCTGGGTGGCTGAGCCTTAAGAAGAGTGTGGGGTGAGGAACCACTATTTGTTAAAGCAATTACTAGAGCCTGTGTTGACAACCGGTTCGGAACATGAGCTGTGGTGGTGGAGAGCTCAGCCGGTTCGGGGGAAGGGGAGGAGAGAGGGAGTGGTGAAGGGTTAGAGAAACAATATATACAGTTTTGTGAGGAAAAGTATATCTGTGAATGAGAGATGAATGAATGAATAAGCGAACGGGAGAACGACGAAAAAATAAGTGAATGAATGAATGAATGACAGAGCGAATGAGTGAACGAACGGCAGAGCTAATGATGAATGACATAGTTAAAGAATACATGATAGAGAAAATGAATGAATGAATGAATGAATGAATGAATGAATGACACATTCCATCACCAAATATTAAAATGATCTATTTTCTTGCAATGGCATTAGAAAAATGTCCCACAACTTGGATACGAATCAAAGTAGAGAATGAATAAACATACAATGCTAAAATAAATGGACATAAATCCACGAGGAAAATTAAATAAATAAATTATAAACGTGCAACTAAAATAAAATAAATAAAGTATAAACGTGCAACTAAAATAAATAAATAAATACATAAATAAATAAATAGATAAATAAAAATAAATAAATAAAAAAATAAAAATAAATAAATAAATAAAACGAAGACTGGAGATGACAAAACATTACAGCTAACAAAACTACCCCAAGAAACAAAATAAAGCAGGACATCTCCCAAGTCTGCAACATGCTCACATGCTCTTAAATCCAAACGTACATGTACATCCGAGTGCATATTATGAAACATGAGATGAGAAGAAAGACAAGATTTCCAAGGGAAATCCCAAAAAGATAGATCTCTAGATCCGTCATTGTTGGATACCACACGCGAGTTGCTGTGTACGCAAAGATCTCTCTGAATTTTTGTTAAAAGAACGGCGAGAAAGATAAAGTATGAAAGGATGGGGATTTTTTTATTTTTCTTTAAAGGCACAACATGCACTTTCATTATGTTCGCTGACACCGGGAATGACAACACGAGCTACATCGAAAACATTGTCAACACCATTTTCACTGCGGCCGCGGCAGTTGGGTAGATGTATACATTCGTTCAAAGCTATCGGGGCAACCGAAACGTTGCCTTGTAAAGAATGTTTATGAATGACCGCCGTTCCGTTGCCGGGAAACGTTTTCCTGATCTGAACTGTATTTCTAAAGATTCTTTGACGAGTTCATGATACACTAGAAAATGTTATGTCGGTTTCCCCATAGTTTCCGTCACACTGCATTTAAGTCGTTTTCTGGCATTATGGATAACATTCATTCTTGTTCGTTGAAAAGAGACATTGAAAACACTGGGTGAAACATGTACTTTCTTATCATAAATTATTCATGAATAATGTGTTTAAAATGTTTGTTCCTGTTCATCACCTGTATAAACACTATCAACTACACACACAAACACATAGCCCACATCCACTCTGTCTCCCTATCACCTCTCCCAAACTGTTACATACCGGTACACATATCTCAATAAAACAGAAATACCTCAAAGTGCAAGATGAAAACATGAAAACAACAAAGAAAATGTATAGTAAACCTTCATTTATCTGGCGCAAATTGTTTTCTTTGTAATTATCCAACATTATCAAATTACCTAAGTATGCTTTTAGCATTAGATAATACATCTTTATTTTGTTGTCCAAGTATTTCATCTCAAAAAAAAATATCTCTTATTTCTAAATCTACATGTAAATTTGTAATACTAAAATGTTCTTCACTGTGATTTCTCTTAAAATAACAATGGTAACTTGGTTTGTTTTAATACCGCTGGGGACGAGTCAGCTGTGACTACTGACAACAATACCGAAGATTCTCATGATAACGAAGACAATACTCTCATTAACCATCATAATGATAATAATAATAATAATTACAACAAAATGTTATTACAACAACAAAAGCGTGCATTTTCTGCAAGGTTAGCACTGCTGTAGAGCTGCTGCTCCTACAGCAACTACCACAGCTACAGGCCCTTTACTATCGCTATCACTATTACAACAATAAACAACAACTACTACTACTGCTACAACAACTACTGCAACTACCATTATTTATACTGCTGCTGCTACCGCTGCAAAATATTTCTTCTATGAAATGAAGCTTATCGCTACAGCACGCAGGAGTAGCTCATTAACCTCTTGATAGCGTTATGGCTTTAGCATGTGTTACAAAATTATGGTGAAGGGTATAATAAAACTCTTTAACTTCTGTCAAATTTTGGAATAAGTGTGAATAATCTCATTAACAGAATTCCTCTTTTAAAACAATCTAACATACACACAAATACTGCAAGTCTTGAAGGTAATAATGACCTTTGTGCATACGCAGAAAACAAACAAACGGACCGAGAAAGACACATATAATGTAAGAGAAGTAGAGTGGATTTATCAAACTAGGAATAATAGTTAAAACGGCGAGACACGGACAGGATGGGATTGAAGTAACGTAAGGTGGCAGTAAGAACATAAATAATATTGCAACACGGTGTGTTGATGTGTGGGTGTGATAGTGTGTGTGGTTGCTAAAAGACATAACTGTAAAATCTCAAAACCAAAAAAAAAAAAAACCCACAAAAAAACCTGAACTGGTGGTGAAAACAAAACATCACGCAACAAAACACCCAAACCAGCACACTGTACCGATAATAACGCTTTTACACCCACCGCCATAGCTGGCGTGATGTGGAGCTCTCTAAGAGCAGAGGCTGAAAGATGAAAAACGACAATGGCCGGCGCTCGTGACAGGCCTAGGCCCCGCCCTTGCTTGTACGATTGTCGTGTCAACAGCCGACGCCTACCTTCTGTTTTATGACAATCGTTATTTCCACGTCTGGCTCCCCGCGTACTTCGCAAAGATTTTTTTTTTCTGCTTCGTTCTTTGGGAGCCAAATTTTGTTTCTTTCGGTTTTTTTTTTTTTTTTGAGAGGAGCGTTGGTGGGAAGGTGAGGGGTAGGGGGTGGGGGTCGAGGCTACTCCTAAAGGGTTAGCTGTCCACTATTAATACAACCTGCATTTATTTCGTTGGTAGTGTGTTTTTAAAGGATATGGTCTGACATTCTTTAAATACCTAGCGGCTCGGTAAATACTACTACTACTAATAATAAAACTACATGTATTTGAATACCTTGATACCCAAGCGGAAAATCTTGTATTATTTAAAGGAATCAGCTAGGTGATTCAGAACCGGGTTTAAACATGGTGAAGTCCAAAGCTATTGGAAGATGCAACGTCCACAACTGGCAAATGTTAACTGGTAATGACGGTCTACGTAATTAAATAATCCGGCAAACTGAATGCTGCCGTCATTTTAAAAAAATACAGTATATGCAGTTTTGGGCGAAATTGATACAAAAACGATAGTAGAGTTGAAGCAGATGATAAACTATCACGTGGGCTCGTACAAAAAAAAACTTCTGGTGCAATTTGTTGTCTTGGTCACAATATATTAGTTTTTCGGCTCTCCTGTAAAATTCTCAAAACTGCATATATTGTATTCTTAAAAATGACGGCAGAATGTAGCCAAGAAGCATGATATAATCTTGCTTTGTGCTAGAGGGAAAGTGAATAGAGACGAGTATTATACAGAAAAAGCACCGTATAAATCACATCTTAAAATACAGATAATGTCAAATTAAACAAATTAACCTTTTTTTTCCATAATAAATAAAAATGATAATAATAATAATATTCTGTACAGTTTCAACAGATAATGAAGCTTTTAATTATGTCTTGTGTAAGCTTGGCCTGTGTGAGCTACCTATTGTAATTGCAAAAACTACCCATACCACCCACTTTTGTGATATCCTTTATATTAACACTTAAGAAAACTTAATTCTCTCAGGAACGGTTTGGGAATGAGTTTATTATACCAGTGTCGCGCATTGTGTGACTGTATTGTATTTTCCCTTTGGTCCCAACTAGCGTGAAGCAATTATTTTTCGGACAGACCGCTCATATTAAAGCTATTGCCCTCTCTGAGGCTTAGATTGTATCACTACTATACTGAATCAACTTGTGTGAAGTGTGCTTCTGTCAAACAATTTTAACAAGTTTAACAAGTTTATTAATAATATACAGACATAATATGGGCTGTATTTGGGCGGGCAAAATATCATTTAAGATGTGGCGGAACAGACACAAGAGGTTAAACAGTATTTCATCGTAGTCAATAAAAGCTAAAAGAGTAGAAATATAAAAAAGCATAGTGTAGTTTTCAAATTCAAGAAACACATGAGTGAAGTTCGAACGTACTGCCAGGTTATATATGTATTTTTAATTGTGGGTTTCTTTAGTTATCATGATGTCAAAAGACACATGGAAGTCCTACCTTAAAGAAATGAAAATGACAGTAATACTTATATTTCACAAGTAAGGAACACGTATTACAAATCCATTAATAACGCAATACAGTCTATGGTCTTGATTTCCTTGATTACACCAATTAAAAGTAAAAAAAAATATAAACATAATTTTCATCAAAATTTGGGAAATGAGTTTTATATTAATAATGTCTTGTACTCTGAGGCAGTGATATCATTAATACCAAATGTTGTGAAAATGTGTTACACTCGGCAACACTTTGAAGGAGAGTCTAGACAGTATGTCACCATTTCTGTGTAGCCCTGGTTGTGAGACCGGGACCTTGAGTTCATTGTTGTGAAACTCCCAAAACACTTAAACAGAGGGTCCATTTTAACGACCAATGCTCTCTGTGGTTATCATTAGTTGGTGATACTTCTTGATTTCATTTCTTATGAAAACTTGGTTCAGTCAACAGCACTTTTAATGAGTGTACACATGCCTAGAAACTATTTTCAGTTTTGTTCCGATTGTTTTCGACAGTCTGCCTGGCACTTGTAATAACTGATATCTACATACATGTGGCTTACGCTTGCAGTCCTTGTCAGATATATATTGGCCCCCACCGTTAGACTATCAGTCTTCTGCTTTGCTTACATTGTCATTATAGACGCTTTTCACATTGTGTCACTAGGCACAACATGTCAGAACCTCGGAGAAATCTATTATAGTTCATTTTTTAATTAATATAAAAAAAATTATCATAGTTATTATACTTTTTTGTTAACTTTATTTTAATGTTAGCTTCTTCGCATGCCGTCAAAATATGTTGGACACAATGATATGAAAGCGGTGGCAATCACTGAGATATCGATACCGTCATGGCCCAGAACGGGAGGTCCAGTACCATGGGCTGAATGACGTAACGTGGGTCAGCCAGAACTAGACCAGTCCACCTTTGACTGTAAATCGTCCAGTCTGCTTGATAAGGGCCTTGTGGCCGCGAAACTGTAGTGGACTTCGCTAAGCTTGCTTGAGTATATTATAACCACATATATTGTACACCTTGACGTTCAAGGTCATATTTCAGAAGTTCGGTTATATCGTCACACTCACATAGGCAGATAGCCAATCTCAGAGATAGGCAATTTGCAGACTGGGCTATTTTTGTGCTTGCTACAACCCAATAAATCCATCGAAGTAATTCACAGAGTCATTTGTTAAAAAAGAAACCAAAACAACAGGCGACAACGCCTGAGATTGGCATTATTTTTTTGTACCATTTTCTTAATAGAAGTTTTTCTCTCTCCTGAAAAACTCACCAAATGACATAGGCGAACTTCCTATGACTGTGACAATATTTAAATCACGGCATTACTTCATTCAGAATTTTGGGCCAATTTTGATGACAGTTTCGAATTTTGTGGGAGAGTTCAAAAACTAATTGAACATGTAGACTTTCGGCTCTTTTCTTTTTAATAAAAATGTTGTTTGTGATTCGGTGTTAGTCAAAATTTCATTTTTGTGGCGTGTGACGTTATAGTACAGGGACTCAACAAATCTCTGGACTATCAGGGTCAATAATAGCAGTGTTTAAAATCTGCCCTTTGGATAGATTGTGTAGAAATAATAGAATAACCACAAAAGTGGTGAAATGCTGGCCTGAATTTGTAAAAGAATATTTGTTGCAAGATACAGTGGCTTCCTAATGCCTTCAGCGGATTTCATTTGTGCGGGCCTGTGGTCTGTAAAAGAATACCAAATTTTTAAACCCTTTTCATCTGAATTAAAATTGTGAAAATCTAAAGAAAATACTCCCAGCAAAATTATGACTCCAGACCCACGGATTTGTTTTGGCTATCTCGAAAGGTTCTTGTAGTTTGAGGAGAAAATTTTATTAAATGGTTCGAAGAGATTTTACAATTTGGCAACCTATATAGTCGACATGGATGATATTTAGAGGAAACCGTTTGCCATAACAATAATTTTTTTTTTTATTTAGTACTAGTGGGAAACTACATGAGAGCAATCCACATATACAAATAATGAAGAATAGGGAAAATCCAGAGCACACATTTATTCGAAATTAATACACTGAAATGAAAACTGTGTGAAAAATATTGGTAATGTAAGGTCAGTAATAATGGTGGCGTTTACGGTGTATTTTACATAAGTTCAATTTTCACACGACTTATATACATTCATTAACAAATTTTGTAACGAATTTGCATGCATTCCTAATTATTTCAATATTATGCCCACTGAATAATTCAATTTTTTCAGCAGCATTTGGCCACCTGGAGCAGGCTGTAGGTTAACACCCATTTCTCTCAGTCTTGCAGGGCACTAAGTTTATATCGGTCCAGCTCAAAGTAGCCTTGAAGCCTCAATGAAATCAAATGCAGGACAAGAAGTATATGTAGAAAGAAATGATGGGGGGAAAATAAGGAAAAAAGATACGAGACGGTGAAAACAAAGTGAAAACTGATAACGTTAATGAAGAAGACGAATAAGCCTGAAAATGGCATTTTTAAAGTCAAAAATTTGCTACACAGAGTTAAGATAATAATCATCCAAACTTTTGATTTTACTTTAGCAGTTCCTAATTCTAAAATTCTCATAAAATGAAGGAGAAGAAGATGACGATGAAAATAATGGCGATGACGAGAATGACGATGACTGTAATGAAGAAAACAGAGCTGAAGCAGGAAGTGGTGAGGTAAAACAAGAAGAATTTTATTTAGAAAAGATGTGGTATGTTCCGTTTGATATGTTTGCATTGCTGTGTTCTGGCCACATGTTTAGTTGTCTACGTAAGATCCTATCAAATCTCTTAATAATAAAGACTCAGGAATTCAGGTGATTGGATGGATAGATGGATGGATGGATGGATGGATGGATGGATGGATGGATGGATGGATGGATGGAATGGATGAACTGGCACCAAGACTCTATTCTCCCCCTCCCTTTTCCCCCCTGCACAAACAGCGAACGACTTTTCTTATGAGCTTTCATAACAATACTCTCGTAAGTGCTCTTGACCACTGCACCAGAAAGCTGACAAGACTCCTGTCAACCTTGGATCATTGGTGAACTGTGGATTCAAAATTTGGCGCGGTGCATACCCGTCTGTCTTTCGCTCCTTCTTCCCTTCATTTTTCCCCACCTTTCCAAATCCACATCTACTTCTCTTGACATCTCTTAAAACTGTTAACTTTGGCAAAACAAAACAAGGCGAAAGCAAACAAACTCCAAACAGACATGGCGTAATGATAGCATGATGAAGTTTTGTTGACTCAGTGGCGCAACTACCACCTCAGAAAATATTTGTTTAAACAAAAAAAAAACAACAGAAAAGGCTGAGTGCAAGCATACACATGCTCCATTTTATGCAAATGTGAGTCGGTATTGACGGCGCGATGGAGATGTCGCCTCTCAAATGTGTCACAAATGACGAATGACTGCCAAGAATATCAGCATAATTCATGATGGGGAGTACCCTCTCTTTCCTCCTCTCTCTCTCTCACCTATCTCTCTCTGTATCTCTTTTATTTTTTTTCTTCTACGAGGCAATCTTAATAGACCTGTATTCATTACCTATGTCTTCTCATTCCTTTCTTTCCTGTTCTATAATTCACTCCCGATGAAGGAAAGAATATCAAAGTGACAGGGAAAGATATGAATAGAATAGACAAGCGGAATATGAATATTAATGACGGAATATGATGGCTAGGGAGATCACTTGTGTTGCAGGTAGCACGGCTGAACGGAGAGACATTGAGGATGTGTAGTCTACTCTCATTAATGTCGCTACTGACAAGTTTTGTAATAAATCCAACCTACATTTTCGTGATGTCGGATGACGAAAGTCATTAAGTGAGATGGTGGGTGAATTAGTGCAACCAGGCATCAGTGGTTTATTAGGTCACTGCACTATCAACATAATCTATATTGACATCAATAGATTATTTATTATGCCTAAGATACATGGGTAAACTACTAAGACCGTGCAGTTCCCACAAAGCGCAAAAGAATACTGTAGAAATGGTATTTTTCATCAGGGTCTTATTTCCGCGAATTTTGCGAGGTGAGTTTGACTCGCAAAAACTACTTCCCGCGGAAAAGATTTCTTTCCTAAATGTTTCAAAGGATTTACTACTAGATCTATTACATAAAGGAAAACTCTCCTAATTATTTGGATGTGATCGAGTACTCTAGTATAGTTTATATTTCAACCAGTATAAAGACTGGTAAACATTTTGACAGTTTCAAAGCCACAATATCGCACAATATGTCAAATTTTTTTTTAACGATAGTCCTGAAACTTCCTTTGAGATTTCTCTAGACTTCTGTGCTCACAGACACCTGAGAAAACTTCATACAGGGCTCGCAAAAAGAAGATTCTCACGAAAATGGAAAAATAAAAATTCCTCCGCATTCAAACCTGACCAATTTTATTCTGCTTGCAGATTTCTTATAGAACATGACTCTGATCATTTGTTCTATTTTTAAACGTTATACAGAGTGAGTACAGATTTAACTGTTGGGTTTTCATCCTTTCTTTCCTTTGTTTTATTTCTCACGTTCCCCCACGCTAACCTGTATGAAATTATCAAATTAATAACATGTTAAAAGTAATGTTTGTTAACCAGCGCACCTAACTGAAATAATCTTGTGTGAATAGAGTGAACTTTAAGTGAACTGAATATGACAGCAGGGGGAATCACTGAACAACTGAATCTGCCTCCTCTGTGAACTTCAATGACAGATGGTTGCCATGGATATGTTTGATTCCACCAATAACTTTCATGTCCTCCTTACCCTCATTCAGAATGTGTTCCTACATTTGGCGTTGTCGGTATCATCTCTGATCTCCTCGTCTTATTTTTGGCTTGTCTAAGACCGCCTCCTGTCACACATCCGACCAATAATCGTTAGCCTTCGAGGCATGTAAACTTTGTACATGCACTGCAAGTCACGGGGTTTTCGCCAAGGTAAGAGCTATTGAAACCTGACAATGTCAGCTGACAAAATGAATTGTTATCATAACAAGACATCTGCTTAACAGGCAGTACATGTACTAGCACTGCTCTTGAATTCTCCGTCTCCCATTACGCCCGTGGCAGTCAGGAATCTTTACACCATGGAGTCACGTACAACCTCCATTCCGTTAAGAGGTATGTACCGACCCTCTCCAGGTAACCTTGCTGGTTGACGACTTGCGTTGATAGCGCGACCCGTCTTGGATGGAACTTCCTTCAGCTTGGCATCACATGCACAAGCCTTTCAGAATAGACCAATAAATGCTTCCAGCATCATTCGATTTTGCCAGGGTTTGCAATGCGTCTCATGCACAAAACGACTTGGTTATAGTGTTATGCAATTCCCCCCCCCCCCCCCCCC
>JAWQUT010000236.1:733520-744292 GCA_033807755.1 Ellobium chinense
ACAAAACGCAGTGCAAAAACACCTAACCAGACACACTGATGGAATAATTACTCCGTAAACACTCACGCCTACTCTCCACGTGTAAACATATTACAAATACTAGCCATACTCAAGACCCTGAAAACCTCATACCTCTATCTATCCATCCTCTACCCATCTCTACCCATTCCCCTTCCCCTTCCTACCCTCCACAGGTATACACTTGCCATTGGTTCGGATTTTTCAGTCTAAAATTTATGGACCCCAAGGTGGCCGCAACATATTGTACGTACAGCTCATTGTTGTTGTTTTCCATTAGGTAATCATCCTACAAAACCTTGACTACTGCTTCGTCATCCTCACAATGATTACATTGACAGACATTTTGTTCGTTCCTTTTTTTTGTTTTTGTCATATTACCCGATCAAATTTCATCTTTTAGAATGCAAATATAGGATAATCAGTCGACAGGGTAATCCAGCAAGGAGGCAGGACCGTCATTTCGGCACTTGCTACTGCCCCTCCCTTCTCGCACCCTCGTGATGCAAGGGACCCCTAAGCATGTATAATAAATAATTGTCACCCTGGTACTCCATGCCACAAAGAGCGCTTGAAAATTTTCAGTAAAGACAAATGGCGGCATAGAAATTTGTTGAGGGAGGTAGAATCCTTGAATGCGACCCATTCCTCTGAATAAAAATCATCGAAGACAATGGTGAAAGTTTCGACTGAAACTTGAAAGGAGAGGTAATTATCGCTGACTTTCAGGAAAGAAAAATTCGGTATTCTTAAATTTTTAAAAGCTATGATACAGTGGAAGTTGCGATAAAGCGGTTTGCGAAAAAAAGGACCAGATCGTATACAGTTACGTGGCTGCAATTGAGTCTACCTCTTGACAGGTCCCACGAAGTTCTACGGCTCCAGACAAACCGATAGATACGTGGTGCATGGATAAATATCCGCTACAAGAATGTGCACAGCGAGTATTCCTGTTTACAGGCTGTCAGGAAATGTATACATACACCAAAAACATGGGAGCCAAAAAAACGTGTTGTGGTATGTCAGTAAGCGCGATCCGCCGTCTTATGGTAAATCATACTATCTGGTCTGGGTTCTTTTCAGATGGAGAACTGATCGTCTACCTCTGGGGCCTCCGAGCATTATTCTAGTTCCCCTCTGTCCTCGTTATGCCCAACAATGTATATTTTAAACTACATCTATCTATGGTCTACAAGATGATAAACATCTTTCTATCATTTGTTTATTTACAGCCACCCCATCCCACCCCCTCTCCTTTCCGCTCACGTTTGGAACCCCCTCCCCCTCCCCCATTTTCCAAGTAAAAAAAAAAAGGCACAATCCTTGCCTTGTTCTTCCCAAAACATCTAAAACGTCTAGCACCGTCAAACCATTCGTAGAATGTGATACCTCCATTCCATTTACCAAAACGTATTCGTTTTTCTTATTACTACGGTCAAACATCAGCAACAAACATCGACCAAGAAAGAAAGAGAAAAAAAAACAGAAAAGAATCAGAAAAACCTGAGATGAAATTAGACAAAAACAAAAGCGTTGAAGCCACAGACACCAAGACGCCTCCGAGACAAGTCAAGCATCGGGTTCGCGTCCTTCTTTATAGCGCTAGTCTCCGCTAGCGTTGCCCGGTGGATGCTGGGTAAAGAATTCTGTATCTTTCCTCGCGCCTTCGTCATTTGGGCTTTTCAATCATTCTCGTTTACAAAAATGTCTTCTCTCCCCGCTAAAATCTTATTTCCGGCGAGAGATGCCTACCCCTTTCTTCGTGGATCGAGAGCTCTCATTTCACGCTTTTAACATCTCGTGAATCCGCTGCGTGTCCCTCCATTCTGTCTACTTCCAGATTCTATCTGTTCTTCAGAGTTTTTCCCTTTGTTTTATTTTCTTCCTAACCACCCTTCTCCCTCTCGTTCTGGCCGTTTTTTATGCTCATCTCAACCCCGAAAGACAAAATACTTCTCGAGTTTTTGAGGCTTTGGATAAATAAATCGACTCTGCTGGAACCGTCAGGAGAATTGAATAGGGAGGTTTTCTCTTGTTTCTTAAGTCGCGAGAACAATGGAGCCAAGACATACGACCAATTTCTGTTAAGTGGTGTGTACAGCCCTGGTTCTCATTCCCCACCTCATCAATAAATACATCTCTCCATTTACTCAAGAGCTTCTTCGCTGGCGGGATCGCGCGGTAGTTAAGCGGCTGGCAGTGGTGAGCCGATACCTAAAACGTTAAGTCTCGCGATACTCAGCTTTCAGGCCCTAAGTACTGAAAATATCAATTCTAATTCGATCCTGATACTAAGTGCCAAGTGGGGTTTCCGATACATTCGATACCTTTAGATACCTCGAAATTTTCGAAAGATGCATTTGGTACCTGCAGTTGGGTCGGTGCGGAGGATAGGAATAGGATCGAAATTAATTTCTTTGATGTCGATAAAGTTTTGATACCAGGTCACTGCAGGTGCTTTTTTGAAACATCTTATAGGTTGTTACTCAGTTATGAAATTAATTTCGATGCTTTTAGTCGTAGGTGCTTGTGCCGGGTTGGGCAACGAAAAGCACTGTAAGAGGATAATAATTTTCAAGAAATGGGGGAATATCAAATTTTGGTCTGATAACTGTGAACCCCTTACATTCAAAGTATCTAAATGGTATCGATACTTCAGAGCTTGAGTTTCCATACTGAATCGAAATTCTCAAGCGTCGAAAGTATCGAGTCTGAAACGTTAATTGCCCACTACTACCGACTAGTGCTGTAAAAGAAAGCATGGAAGAGAAGAGAGAATAGAATGGGTTGGGCTCTTGGAGACTTTGAGCGTCTTTGAATGTCCCTGAGCCGTGCAGAATACGTCATGCGAGGGTCAAAAGTATTCAACCAGCCAGAATTTTTATGACGCCGGCAAATTTGTTGCTCTTATCCAAATTTCAAAACCTGTCAGGCACGTGGCCTCTTGGATGCTCGCTCACGCGTCGGGTCCAAATGCTGGACACGGGTACCAATAAAAAAAACCGCCCCGAGAGTGACCGTTCAAAGATTCGGCAAATGTTGAAAGGGATGACACAGAATTTCCAGGGTCACTGCATCTACGTCGGCTGTGTCATCACCCCTTTCGAGCCGGCTCTTAAGCTCTGTTCTCCTGGACGTAATGTTTTCTCAAAGTCCACAATCAACGCTAAAAGCCCTCTGCGGATCGTGCAAGCGTCCCTCTTGCTTAGATCCACTCAAAAGAAGAGCGATGCCACGCGGTTGAAAAATTACAAGCAAATATCGAGGAATGAAACTAGCGACGGACGATGAAGGCGGCACTATGTCGAGCGGAGGGATGAGTCTTGTAGACGAGACAGAGATGAAGGTAGCGCGTCTGAGAACCTGTGGAATTGTCAATAGGCGCAAATGTAATGAGGTGTCCGCCTCCGATAGAATCCTGTCTAGAACATGGTTAATGGGATGAGAATCCATTCCCGGTTTCGGGAAAGAACGGCGGGAGAGAGAATGTGGGAATCTCTTGCCTTTGCGCTCTTTCTCGAGATTAGACCCTGGGAATCAATCTGAAAGATTGGACGCACCCGCCATATTATCGGTACGTCGCGCCGGGAGTGTTATTAGTTTTTCTCACCCGGAATTTTCTATCTGGCAATGCTGAATGACTTTAATCCACCCCCAGTGTTAAGATTACTATTGCCGAAGCTTCCGCCCCAAAGTCCGCCATGCAAACACTCGGACATTTGTGACATCCCGATCATGACTTTGCTGATGGTCATTCCGATTGACCGCTGGTCAAGCACATGAATCGTTTGCCCGAGACCTGACCCTCGTTCTTCTTTGATCGACATCGGGACTGGGTGGCGTCGTCATATGGTTTGTTTACACTGGCAAGGCAACAAAATCACAGCCGTCTAACAATGTTCAACTCCCAGATTAAATCACATGAAAGCTAGAAGAAGGAAAAGGCTAGAAAATAATTTCTTATTCGAATTTCTAAACATCCTCATTTACTATTGTCAGAATATTCAACTCTTAATAAATC
Source organism: Ellobium chinense (assembly GCA_033807755.1). Lineage (NCBI taxonomy): Eukaryota > Metazoa > Mollusca > Gastropoda > Ellobiida > Ellobiidae > Ellobium > Ellobium chinense. Next base: position 737,560 of record JAWQUT010000236.1, read on the forward strand.
AACGGGAAAGCCAAAAAATTGTCACAAATTTTAAATGCTAAGAAGAACTAGACAATTTTCGCCTCTGCGGGGGCGAAGATAAAAATGATTCTCTGCTATTTCAGCTTTAAATTTCTCGTTTCCCATCAGGTTTTTTTTTTGTCTTGAATTTACAAAATTGTTAGTGCGTACAATCGTGCACTGCTGGGAAGAAATAGTTTAACGGAGAATCAGTCATCTGTTGTTGTATTTTCTGAGCTCTTGATTATTCTGTTGTTACAATTCTTATACCGCTGATTTCATTTTGAGGCTACTGATATCAGTTACAATTAAGGCACTGTATGTTTTCCTTCTGAGAAAATAATAACAACGACAATAGCAGATGTTTGAGCAGATTGAAATTCGAGGCAAGACAAGGACCTTGGGGACTTTCAAAGGAAAGCTTTAAAATTTCATTCCTATAATATACAGTCAACTTCGCTTAAACGCAATTCTTCGGAAACCTAAAATAAGTTGCGATTGAAACGAGTTGTGATTATCAAGAGACATAGCATTTTCGTGTATGGAAGATATTTTGGAAAAGCAGGAGTTACCATTATTTGGAAAGTGTTTAAGCGGAGTCAACTTTATTAAGCTTTCACTGCAAGTAACGTCGAATAAGAATGCCTGAACTACCGTACTGTCTGCCCTGTTGTCAAATCTACAAAGATGTTTTAAAATGAGATTGCATGAACCTGGCAATTTTTATGCACATTTTTAAAAGAATTCTATCCGCCTCTGTAGATTAGACTGACATAGGTCAAGAGGCCCATTTTATGTCTGTCCTTACAACAACAATTGAAAAACTTGAGTATTTACTATACAAATGAATGATATGTTTATAGGAGGTTTCACAGCTCTTCCAGTCATGGTATTTTGGAGTAATCTATTCTTTAAACACATTTAAATTTACAACGACAACAACCACTCATCTTCAGAATTTACCTACATCATCTGCCTAAATCTTAAGGTCTTAATAGTATTGTGATGATCTCAACAATTTTTTTTTGTATTCAGCAAGACAAAGATTTCGTTAATATGTACCCATGTAGCAATTACTTTCTCTTATCACCACAAAGCACTATGTCTACATTTTACTGGGTGTTAGTACATAGTTCACGTATCTTATTTTTATTTTACTTCTTTTTAGTACGGGAGTGTCACAGGTACGGCTTGGACAACTGTCCCTTCAAGTTGTTTCTGAGATAAGCAAGGACTACGCTATCCACAAAACCTTTTTACTCGTGTCGTTGTATACTGACCTGTCAACCTAAGGTGCCTGGTGTCGCGACTTTGGTTAGTAGTTCGGTGGAGACTGACTACTTACTTCAACCATCTCATTTGTTTCAGCGCTGGAAAAAAACCATACACGTGTATGTGGCCTCGGAGAGCATGTCTCAGATAATATACGCAGCCATTGTCACTCTACGTTTTCACCGTTATTAATTTGCTTGTGCGATTTCATGAGTATCACCACCGTCATTATCATGTCCATGTACATTATTATCATCATCATCATCATTTAAAACTGAGAAAAATTAAAAGCTCAACCGTAATTCAGGGAATTTATTAAAAAACCAGTAAAGAATTAAGATCGAAAAAGACATCTAAACGTTTCGGCTCTAAGGCCTTTATCAATAGAAATGAAACAAGAGGTATAACTTTCACAATAAAAGCAACCACATTAAGAACATAAAAATATCATCATCATCATCATTATCATCATTTTCAAAAGAGGAGAAACCCACAAAGTTCCCAAAATGCTTCCTTGAAGCAGCGCCACAGCCATTCTCATCATCGTGATCATCACCATCATTATCATCATCATCACAATCATCATCATCATCATCATCATCATCATCAGCATTATCATCAACATGACTCTCATCATCAGAATATGACAAGTAATTCTTTCACAACAGCACTTTGCCAGATTAAACCACTGCTTCTTATCAGCTACAGACATATTCACCAACGACTATTTTCAAAAATACAGAGACCATGTTTACTCTAAACCATCTTCATTGTCATGGGTATCACCATCAGACACCATCAGTAATAGATTAAAAAAAAGGCTACAGTCTAAGATACATATCGCACTGACATCTATGTGGGACTCACCATTCGAATCTCATGCACTGTTAGTACAGAATTGATTATAATGCTTACAAAATCGGACATCTCAAAAACTCAGCATTGTGGAGCAGTTCCCCCAGCTTCGAGCTTTCTATAAATTCGGCTTTAGAATATATTCATTCATAACGCCAAAAGGATCAGGTTTTGTATGTAAATTCAAAATCATCCTCATCATCATCATCATCATCATCATCATCATCATCATCATCATCATTGAATTTGCTTTTGTCAAAAATCGTCGTCTTGTTTTTTTTTCTCTTCTCTCCTTTTTTCGACTACAATTTTTCGGACTCCTCTTTCACTTCTGCATTAAAATTTTAATTCCTGACACTGCCTGCACTGTGTTGTCGTGATTTCTACAGCGTCTCCAATCTGTCTCTCTACCCATCACCGCCATCAACATCACCAAGGACGGGACAGAAAATTAATGAATGTCTTTCAGGAGACTGACAGCACTCAGGCAGCCAACCATGACTTGGAGCGTTGATGTTTTCTACCAAACTACACGTGTGGACCGCGGAGAACAACAGCTGCAAGACAGTGCCAACACAACAGATACATGAACATCATTCTTGCCACCTATAAAACTTTACTTTGGAAAGAAGTTAGGTCTGTTCCTCTCAAGAAGTTTTAACAGCCCGTCAAATAATGTGTCCAATTTTGTACGCCTTACTGGCAATTAGGATTTGCTAATAGGTTGGCATGAGAGATGGGCGTTTACCTGGCTATGTTATCACTTTTTCTGAAGCTGGCCAGTGTGATGTAGGTAAGAAAGCGTTAAAAAGAAAACATGTACTATTATTTGAAATAACTAGTCGCACAATATGGTATAAATAATAAAACATTGGCATGTGTACAGTGAGAGATAAGGGAATTTCTCTGCTTTCGGGTTAGAATTAATTCGGTTTGTTGATATTCTCCTTCTTCTTCTTTTTCTTCTTCTTCTTAACCTTCCTCTTCATCATCGTCTTCTTCTTCCTCTTCTTCTTCTTTGTCTTCCACTTCTTGTACAACAACAACAACAACAACAACAACAACAACAACTAATACTACTACTACTACTCCACCACTACTACCATTACTCTTCTTCCTTCCCCTCCTTCTCCTCCCACTCCTACTACTACGACTACAACGACCATCACCATCACTACCACTTTTTCTTCTTCTCCTGGGCAGTATATTAAACCCATAAGAAAATCCTCATCTTCACAACAGGTGACTTATTGTGCCACCCACCCGCGTTTTTGACTTACGCATGTTTGCTGACGCTTGAGAAACAAAACCTTTGATATACTGTCTCATAGTTGAAGGATATTTATTAGTTAAGTCAGTAATGATAAGTACCTAGCTCGACAAGGTTTTTATTTTATATCAAGTTTTAATGTCCCTTCTGAGGATAGTTAAGGCTGTATTATCAAAGACCATGTTTGGACCTCCAGCTGGCTGGCGATGAGACGATGCCTTCTTGCATTCGTAAATACAGTGGAAAAAGAGAGAGAGAGAGAGAGAGAGAGAGAGAGAGAGAGAGAGAGAAACCTGCTCATAGCAGGAGTCAAACCCTGGGCTTTTCACACCAAAAGACAAGCGCCCCATCTCTGGACTATCCTGACGGCCTGGAAAAGTACCCGAAGACATCTAAAGACCTGTATCACCTGGGCAAACGATCCCCAGATCAAGGAGCAGCAGTGTTCCAGTCTTAGATTATGTTTGAGGACTGCATCGACTCCTGTTTGCTTTCCATTTTGTTTTTAATGAGAAAATGGGACGAGGTGACAGTAAAGGGGAAGGATGATGCATAGCCCCATAGCCCCCTAACAACTTACCTTTGTTCAATTACACCTCTAGCCAATTATCCTTGCACGGTAGCCCAGAGAATTAACGCAGAGAGAAAATGGTGGCGTCGCTTCGCGGAGTGATTCACACTCCACTTCGCGGAAATTGACACAGAAAAATAATGAAGTAGCATCGGGAAAACGATGTAAGTAGCCCTGAAACGGCGCCAAAGCCATTCTCGATGGCAACGAGGAGTTAACAATCGTGTCCAGTAACTGAGGTACAGCCAATTTCGGTTAATGGCAACTCCTCAGGGACAATTAAAAAGTTGTGATGAAGAGGAAATTCAACTTTGCACTTTAGTATTGAAAATGTAGTGTTCTTTATAATAATCCTGAATAATGTTACGTTCTGATTAAGCAGAACTTTGCGATAAAGAAGTATGCGATTACACAGAGTGGATTGTGACAGCAGTGTCAACAACATCATCAGCAACTGTCGGACTTCGACACCAGCAACAACAAAGAGCAAGTTGACGACAATGGATAATTTCACGGAGAGATCTCAAACAATAATTGTTGATTAGAAGACATTACTAACTTAACAGGTACTAATAATGAATGGAACATTAAATTAGGTCGTACCGGGTAATGGACTTTAGACAGTTTGTAATCAGAATGGATGAACATTTTAAAAGACGTCAGGATATCAGATGTATTAAGGCAATGATGACGTCTGATTGCTGCCTGCTCTTCTGTCTCTGTCTCCCCTCTAGACAGTTGAGAGTTTGCGCATTTACGATGGTATCTCTTACAATCGTAAGAATTAAAATTAGTGCATTGGTGCTGAACGAACCCTTAGTAGCGTTCTGCAAGCAGAGTTATACGATGGTAAGAGATCCCATCGTTAATGCACCCGCTCTCAAATATCTAAGTTGTTTTGTGTTTTAAGAGCTAGAGACTAATCAATAAGGTAAAACAAGTTAGTATTGGATGTATTAAACGTGAAGTGAAATCTGTGAGTTTGGCAAGTGTTTATTTTATCAACATGAAAAGGTAAACGTATGGTGCTTGCGCCAGCCATAGTAATATTAGATAACGCACTTGTCTTGTTGATAGTGACAAAGTAGCCTTCTATAGGCTTGTCTGTCTGTCTGTCTGTCTGTCTGTCTGTCTGTTCAGGGAACCCATGACTTTAACCATCTTCACGCCNCTGTCTGTCTGTCTGTCTGTCTGTCTGTCTGTCTGTCTGTCTGTCTGTCCGTCTGCCTGCCCAGGATACCCATGACTTTAACCATCTTTACGCTCCCCCTCTCCCCACATAATCAACACTGGTGCCAGCATGGCAGGAGGCCGAAGGACAAGAAATCAAAAGCCTACGAATAAAATGGTATGAAGTTGCCATTGTTTTTCTTTGCAGGCTATATATGGTTTTACACCACTTATCAATAAAGTATCCAGGGATCCGATGTCGAAATACTTTCCACTATTTCTTACTATTGTTGAACTCTTCCTCCAAATTTTGACACATAGAAAAATGCCCTAAGACCAATTAGATTTTGAGATCTTTGGCAGTGAATCAGGCTATTTAATATTTTAGGCCTTTCCATACACTAAGCAGGGTTATCTTACCCACCTAGCAATAACCACAGTTTATAATACATGAATGGCTAAACCTCATCTATTCTGAATCTACAAACGTATTTTACCTATCTAAGCTTTTGAAATTCAAATCCAGCCCCTTTCTCCCTCCTCATGGCCAATGTCCTGATTTTGTAGGAATTATTTGTATTTGCTTCCCCTTATGCCAGGTACTGTAGGCATCTTCATGCCTTATAAACACTTTCAAAGGTAAACTTAATGTCGACGCAATAGGAGAAAAACACTCTTGTGAAACTGTCGAGAAAAGGGATTCAGATGCAATCACTGAGGTGCCCGGCTGGAGGTGCTACGATCTTCTCTATCTTCGTTGTCATAATCATCTTCGCCACATCCCATCTTCCGTACTCATCGTCACTCACCCTTTCCCCTCCCTCCTCCTCCTCTTCATTTCAATCATACTCACCCACCACTGTCCAAGTATCTCGTTGACCTCCAGACTACTAACACACCCTTTTCATCGCCGTCCCTGGTCAGATTTCAGTGCTCATGCATGAGGTCAGGAAATCGCCACCGCCAGGGGTCAGGATCATCTTGTCACTAACCCTCTCCACCAATCACAAGATGTATCGCCGACTGGTCAAACGGTAAGGCCTCGGACTGGTAGTGGTCAATAGAATGCAGGGGGTTTAAGGGCAGCCCTCAGAAATTGGCTGGAATCCTGTCGTTGCTATTGGTCGAGAGATGGGACGAAGTGGAAATTGACCAGCAGAAATAAAAGAGAAACAAATATGCATCTGTCAGGGCCGTAGCTGTTCCCTCCCTTCTTCCAATTACTGGTTTCTCATGACCCCCTCCCTCCCTCCCACACACACAACCACCACCATCATCATCACCACCACCATCACCAAATTGTGGATATCAAAACGCTTTCTCTGTGGTTCAAGTAGACCCAAACCAAAAGCGATATGGGCTGCGTATTAGCTCTCAAAAGCGAAGATTCCACCAAACTCTCAGTTAACTGTCCCCACCAGAAGCGTTCGCAGCTCAGTTACTTGGAAGGTTAATGGGAATAAAGGGGCAAAATCAGCGTTGCCCAGTTAGTGTGATTCGCTTGCTTTTGAACCTACTCTTAGAGTAATTATGTTTTACTCTGTGTGCCACCCCTCCCTCCTCCCTTATCTTACACTCTGGAATCACCCCCCCCC
>JAWQUT010000236.1:744426-758156 GCA_033807755.1 Ellobium chinense
GGGAATATTATAAAGATAAATATCATGCAATCTTACCAACATTAAAACAGCTTTACATTCGTATGCGCATGTTGTGCAGGCCATAAATCCGTCAAAAGTTTAGATAAATTAAACCAATTAACTTTCATTGCAAGACTGGCCACTGTTGTCCGCATAATAAATTATAATACCATTAACTTTTTCGCCCTTGTGTTTGTTTGTGGCTGTCAGCATAACGAAGTTTTTTCGTAACTGTCCTACATTGTCATATACAAAGGAACATCAGAGCGTGGAGATATGACAACATCCCACAGACCCATTTAGGGAAATAAGTCAAACTAGGATGATGGTCGCGTAAAACTTACTCGTTCACATTAATTTGAAATTAAATTTTATCCGTCCCAAAAATCCCTTCAAACCTTAGAAAAATGTAAATGGCAGGTAAGGTTGTGTCAACCGACGAGTCCTACTTAGGTGACATCAGAAATTACTTGGGAATGAGCAGTGTATGACAATGATGGAATGGGAAGTGACCGGACAAAAGCAGATGCTGACAGAGTAGGATAGAGGGTAGAAAGTGCTCAAGCAGACAAACGCAGAGAGATACGGAAAAAGGGAAGAAAATGATGTATATAGATGTCTACCTGATTCCGGACTGAAGGCGAGAGAGACGATGGGTGCCGGCGCACAGGTCGCAGGTTCGACTCCCGCCACAGCATTTTCATTCCTTCTTCTATTTCCTCTCTTCACTTGTCTTCATGGGCAATTTTCCCTTTTATCCTACTCTGTGTGAACATCTGTTTGTATCCACTCATTTCCCGTCCCCATTATTAAGTGCTCAGTTTTCATCTTATACTATGCCTATGACAAAGACAATAACGTTATTGCAGACTCTTTGGTAGAGTATGCGAATCAAATGAAAGACGAAATTAAATTATAGTGGAGGGTTAAACTTGTTCAAAATATAATGAATACAATATAACGATGAATGAATGGAGCACTGATTTCATTTGAAATAAAAAAAAAAAAAATTAACTTTACAAAACTTTGCTAACTTTCAGTAATGTCGAGATTTGTGTTATTAAACGGTCTGTGAGTTTAAATCATGGTTAGTCTGTTATGGTAGTAAGTCTGAGACAAAGAGAGAAAACACAGCAACGAGACTACAAGAGGCAGGAAGAGAAAAAAAGAGGATGAAAGTGAATATTACAGGCAGATAAATACTACTGGAAACAAAACTGTGAGCTAGAAGAAGCCCCCCCTCCCTTCTCCCACCCACCTTTTCGTCTTCCCTTCCCTTTGACACCTGTTATTGGCTTCTCCAAAAGACCTCAGATGACGGACCACTGGCCCCAGTCCTTATAAGAAGGGCCATTTGTCTGTAAGAGAGAGCAATCTAACGTGTAGGTGTGCTCGTTCTACCAATCTACAGAGAATACAGTTCATAGCTTTATACTGGTGTGGCCGGGTGGGGGGAGGGGTGGGGAGAGGGGTTCTTGAGTGAAATGGGTTTTAAAACCTTCAACTGGCGAATTGATTGATTTTATACTGCAAGGTTCCCCAGTAGCAGAGGTTTTGACACTTAAGCAGAAAAAATAATTTTGTAAAGGGCAACATTCATAACTTTCTTAATTTCTATCATGCCGTCACAAATCATGTATCAAAAGAAAGAGAAATGAATGAAGAATATAATTCAAACACAAAACCTGAATTTTATCAACATTACCTACATTTTCTGAATGCTCGTTTGCTTGTCTGGCTCTCTCTGTCTGTTCATTTATACACTTTCGGGGTATGAAAGTCGTGGAAACATTGTGGAATACAAAGTGCCACTTCACAATTTATCAGCTGATACGCCACTGCCTCATTTTGAACTTCTGCCTTTCTGCTTTCTTAGCACTGCAGATCACACAGTCCATCATTGGGTTCTTTCCGCTTAGCCCCAAATTTCGCAGTGAAAATGAACAGGAGTGAATTCTTAGGCGTCGACCATTGTCTGTATCGTGGTCGTTTTCTGAGGTGAGTCAGGACTCCGCAAGAAGAGGGTCGCCACTGAAGTCGCCACTAGGTGTTCTACGCACGTGCGCGCAGGTGAAACGCCGTGAGCACATGTGTGTTTATTAGTCTTCGCTTTGTGAACATGTCCTTCTCTCTGGGACAGTAAAGATACAGGAGAATAGGAAACATGGATTGGAAGTGAATAAAATTAATTGAGTAAATTTACGCTCGGAAGATCATAGACCTCCATTGCTGCCATCACGATTTCCTGTACTAAATTATTGCCTGTTGTCAAAAAAAGTGATTTTTGCCTATTACGGGTTATCATGATTAACTTAAAAATTTCAGCGCTAATTGGAAACCATGTTTTTAGAAATGAAAATTAATTCGCCGTGAAGTTTTCAGGGTGCGAGGGAAAGAAAAATTCAAATTTTGCGTTTATGTAATGTTTTAAACACTACACCTAACACTGGGATATTAATTATCAAAGCTCAACACTTCTGTTACATTGGATGCTTTGTATGTACATATTATTTATGCACATGTTTTGAAGGAATATTATTTAAAACAGTGAGGGGAAGACAGGTATTTGGACATGTCATGAGAAGACGAAAACTAGAGTACTACACAACGTCTGAAAAACTAAACGGTAAAGGAAGACAGAAAGAGAAAAGTGTGGATGGATTAGTCAGTTAGATGACATGTGTCCACAGAGCACTGGAGAGCTGTTGAGAATTTGATGGAAACACATGTGGATGGAAGTCCTTCGTCGACATGGTATTCGAGAAAGAAAAAGAAGAAGAAGAAGATGAAGACGAAGAAGAAGAAGACGAAGAAGAAGAAGAAGAAGAAGAAGAAGAGAAGAAGAAGAAGAAGAAGAAGAAGAAGAAGAAGAAGAAACAAGAAGAAGGAAAAGAAGAAGAAAAGAAGAAGAAGAAGAAGAAAAGAAGAAGAAGAGGAAGAAAAAGGAAAAAAGAAGAAGAAGAAGAAAACAAGAAGAAGAAGAAAAGAAAAAGAAGAAGAAGAAGAAAAGAAGAAGAAGAAGAAAAGAAGGAGAAGAAGAAAAGAAGAAGAAGAACAAGAAGAAGAAAAAGAAGAAAAAGAAGAAGAAGAAGAAGAATTGGTTCGAGGCTATCTCTGAAAAGTGTAACTGCATGTTTTATTCTTCCAATTGAAATTGGACTCCATATGTTTCAAAGGAATGGAAAAAGGAGGAAATACAATGTGAGAAATCCGTCTACCATTGAATGCTTAGCTTGGCATGGACGCTTCGTTGCACCAATACATCAGAAACAAATAATTGTTGAGTCATAATATCTTCCAAACAGTAACTTTATTATGCATCATTTCTTCTCCATAACAAAGGTTGCCCCGAGGTTCAAGGGAAAAGATTTCAATGCCATTTCAAAACATGGGCTTCTCTCACTTCAAACCAAAGCCTCTTCGGAGCGGTTGAATAGAAAGGAAGTATTAAAAGGTGTAGATGCGACTAGAAGAATTAACTGGATATCACGTTCATATAAGAATTCTTTTTTTTCCCGATTAAATTCACCGTAACCCCCTTCCTCTGTGCTCTTGAAACCTTTCCTATCAGTGTCTACCTAAGATGATAATATCTATGTCACTTATTTTATGTCTTTTCATTCAAAACCCTCATTGTTCAGTGCACGGGAAGAGTTCATATATTTAAAAAAAAAAAATTAGAATGCAGGCATTTATTCTTTACTTACATTCCATTTTTTGCACGGCTGTCTATGCGAATGCCTAAATGCCTTCCCTGTGGGCCTATTTTGTTTGTTTGTCAGTCCGTATATCGTTCGTTCGACCTTCCATCCATCCTATCTGTTAGTGAAGTAAACACTATGCACAAAGACATCCTATAAACAGCCCACAAAGACATGCTACAAAATGAAGAAAAACCCCAAACAAAACACCGAGAATAGGGGAGGATGATAAAATACAGAGATATCATTGTAAACAGCGCTCTGCTGCCGCATGCATCAAATACATGCATATCCTCAGAAAAAACCAACCCGACTGTGGTTTTAAGTGTACATTTAAACGCCAGATGTTACATTTACGAGTGCTTGCTTGCTTATTCATAATTCTCCTCCGGTTCCCCGAATCTTTATTATCCCCCTTTATGACATTATAATTCACCAGCCAATGAAAATCGTGCTTCTGTGACCACACATTAACGCCTCTTGTTCAGGGCTTCACCATTCATTGCTCCCGAATAAAAAGGAACAACGCTTCTGGGCTCAAGTGGCTTTTTAATCCATTTTAAGGGAGATTACTCAGTGTTATTTTTCCATCACATAAACCAAAACCTGTTGCAGGATTCATTTGCACAAACTGTGGCGTCGCACATCTAACATAACAGGATGTGTTCTGCGCATGTCTGTCGCGTGAACAGGACTCTTCAGCGAGTTGTGAATATAACGTAAATAATCGTCATTAAACTGTTGTCGGCCCTCATATTTTGCTTGTGATTTAACCATAAAACTGATTTTTCATTTACTTGCACATTTCATTATTAGCTTGAATTATAATATTATTATCTTTCATGATGATTTTGCAACTTATCCTCTTTACATTATGCGTTATCTTTTCATCGCCTTCGTTTTTTTTTCTCCTCCACATGCCCTTCGCTATTCCCATCATTGTAGATATTATATCCATCATCATTTGTAAAACAGTATGCATGAGCACGGCGGTAGCTTCAAATGAATTTATTTAATAAAACATAAATAAAAACAAAACTTTGCTCATAAATCAATCGTTCTGCAAACGTTTCAGCCGACGCTTTGTGCGGTTAGATATTATCATCGTTATTATCACTGGTTAGAAAAAAAAATGAAAAATTAAAAAGCTCTATTTATTAATAAAATTCAACAAAGAATTCCGCAGATTGAAGCACTAAGATGGTTATTCGAGTGCAGGCTGCCCTGTTTTGAGACTTCAAAACAATCCAAAAATACTATACCTACATGATTATAAATATATAATATGTAACCTAGAAGGTTACACACGCCCAAAATCTTTTTGCTATATTTTACTATGTACTGTCCATTGCCGTCACTTCAGCCCCAATTTTCGTTGGCTATTCCCACTCACCAGTAATGGAGATAAGCATCTGATCTAAAAAAAATACATACTTTTAATAGCCCATAGCAAGTAGATTCTTTTGCTGTATCTCTTCGTTTGACCCACCCCCATGAAATGTCACTTGAGACCTCAGGCTATTAAAAGAGAACAGGGGGTAGGCTCATTGGCAGTCCTTATGTTTTCAAACCTCTGACCCGCAATAGTGCTGATTTAATTTAACCTAAACTGACCAGGGAAGTGACAAATACATTAGAACAGGCCACAGCTAAGGTCACTGGGCCCCTGAGAGGGAGGAAAAAAAATGATGTGATAAATAGATCACCCTTCCTTTTAAGTCCAACCATAGTGACCTCAAACATTTTGCGCGTGTGTAACCAGAAGAAGAATTTGGTAACACGGCGTTATACTATACCTTCTTCTGTTAGAATCTGGATTTATGATATGTTTACAAGCAGCCACGTAAAAAGAAAGTAAAAGTAAAAGTGCATAATCATCATCATCATCATCATCATCATCATCATCATCAGCAACAGCAGCAGCAGCAGCAGCAGCAGCAGCAGCAGCACCAGCAGCAGCAGTATCAGCAGCAGCAGCTGAAGTATTTTAGGTGCTTAAAAAAATGGAATCTTAACCCAGAATTAACTGCGTGAGATTTATTATTATCATCGTCATCATCATACGGATCATTGTCATCATTATTATAGTTATAATCAATGTCACCTGGACCCTTTCCAATGCCTTATTTCCTTTGTGTGCAACTAAGGATCACTCTTTTTGTCAACCTCCTAAGAAGCTATGACCTGGAAACCAAAACATCCTACGGGCTTTGATCGAGCATCGCCCACCCAGATGCTCGATCTTTCCTCTCTCCCGCTACTCCTGGCCCCACTCCTCACCTCGGTCCCGATTTATATCCCACTTCCCCTCTTTCAAACAAAACCGTCTCCATCCCGATCCAATCATCTCAATTATTTCCCCGACAATTAATCAAGCACTCATGTTGTATTTTTCCCTTCTTTCTTTCTCTCTCTTTCCTTCCTTCGCTCCTCTCACTCAACACAAAATAATAAAACCAACTCAATCACCCATCTCCTTCATCTTCCTCGTTTCGGGGAATATTTTTAATCTAAGGACCAAACGAGTCAACTTTTTACTGTAACCCGCGGGAAACGATGAGCCGGGTCCGACTTTTTACGCTGACCCGGCGGGAAACCTTTGCAGTGACTTGTGCGGGTTTTAATTTCAGCGGTTCTATGATTGCACGTTTTGCTGTGTCAACTTTTAGCGCTAATTTGTCAAGAAAAGGGACACATTGGGGGCGAAATCGCCAGCATCTATCACCCTACCCAGACGCCTGCTGAAGTATTAGAAGTCGTCTGCTGACGGATATTCCCGGCGCTTGGTTAGCCCAGGTCAAGCAATTTTGCCTTCCACAGTTTTCTTTTGATTGACGATCTCAGAGAAATCGGAAGCTCAGCCCGATGCCGTTGATGTCTGTTGTTGTGTGGTGGCCTGTTGAGGTTCACTGCCTTTGCAGTTTGCACTGGTGGAGGTAGTTGTCCTCGTTGTTGTTGTTGTTGTTGTTGTTATTGAATCGTGTACGTTAAATCGTGAGTGTGATGCAACATCCTGGTGACAGTGGAATCTTGCACCACACTACTGACAAAATTTTCACTCCTGGAGAAATGCAAGAAGTAGTGAAGTAAACTCTTTTGGAAAAGTATACCAAACGCTATCTTTAACTTGACAGCAACATTTGAGTGTACATACAACATCTTTGGCCAGCTCATTTGGTTTTAAAAGGCAGAACATGAAGTTGCACGGATGGAGGATGTTGTGGTTGTTGTTATATTTATTGTTGGTGTTGCTGTTGTTCGCAAGAAGTCAGTGATGCTATCGTCGACTTGCAATGCTAAGTGTGGTCACTGCGCTTAAATCCTGTGTATTAGGTGAAACTAAATCGTGGGTGTTGGGCAACATCCTGGTAACAGTGAAGACTACATATAGGAATCTTACACCATATCTACTGACAACTTTTTTATTCCTGGAAAAAAACGAGAAGTAATGAAGCAAAATCTCTTGGAAAATTGGTCAAACACTATCTTTCACTCGCCTGCTACATAGGAGCATATAATTATGTACAACATCTGTGGGCGAGTCATTTGGTTTTCAAAGGCAAAATCGTGATGTCGATGTGAATTATGACCACAAGAAAACAGTCGTCGGGAAGCTGTTCAGTATTGTCATTGAGCAAATGAAACAAGATGAGACTGGCGCTGGATTTTGAGCGCTGCTGGGTCTGAAATAAAGAATTCTGACTCCAGCCTGCCTTTGAATGTCAAAGTTTCATAACAAAAGGTGTAAAAAGCAGCAAAGAACATAATTTGAGTGTAGATACTTGCTTGTTTCGTCTCCTTCCCTTTTGCTCTTCCACGATCTCTTGTCGTTGAAGTGACACCGGTAGGTGAACTGACTCTTACGTCGGTAATGGCACCGTAAGTACAAATAATTTTACATAGAAGTGTGTCACGAAATAACATAGATCTAGTTGAGATTTCGTGAATTAGTTAAAGCTGCAATTTAAAACCCTGAAAATTTTGAGGGAAATCAGTCTCCTCAGTCCCTTATAAACTAGTGCAAAATGAAAACAGGAGACATTTAAACTTTTTAAAACTAGTTGCTCTCTCTCTCTCTCTCTCTCTCTCTCTCTCTCTCTCTCTCTCTCTCTCTCTCCTTCTCTTCTGCTCTTCTGTGTATGTCGCTCTTCCGTTCCTACTAGACTGCCTTATCCTACCAGTTGGATAGTTAAATTTCTGGAACCATGGTATTATTTAACAGACATATCCCATAATTTCAGTGCTTTCTCTTTTAACAGTCATCGAAACGTGTTCCTGCACACTACCGACTATGAACAATTCTGTTTTCCAGCTTGGACGCACTTCGTTTCATTCTGTGCCAAATCCACTATCAAATCTACTATTCTCCTCTTAGCTAGAGAAACAAGCAGTCTCCTCCCAATCTTACACTCACCATCATAATGCTATTGAGCAAGAGGGAACACGCCTCCGCTGCGTACGATGTAGATGTACGTCCTAAGTTACACACAGTTCTCAGAATGCAGGAGCAAACTGTAAAAGCTTCTTTGAATTATTGGAATGGTCGCCTCTAACCACAGGAACGTCCCAGGAAGGCCGAAGCTAGTCCGTAGGTCTGAAGCCAACACTGTGCTCAAAATATACTGTTTACAGTGGGGGTTCTTCAGACTTTTCACAATTTTAATTTAGATGAAAAGGTGTTAAAATGTTGGTCTTCTTTTGCAGACTACAGGTCCGTACAAATGAAATCCGCTGAAGCCATTGGGAAACACTGCCTGCAACATAATATAGTTTTACAAATTCAGGACTAAATTTCACTACTTTTGCACGTTGTTTCATAGTTTACGATTATTTCTACACGAAAATAAGATTTTATACTACGTTATTATTTACTCTATTACCAAACAGGCTTCTGCAAAGTGTCAATACGTTCCAGCAGTAGCGCTCCTGTGTCCGTATACTGTACCTGTAAGCCATGTTTTCTATATAATGAACTATTCCTGCGTAGTAGCTAATGAACATTATCCAACGTAATTTGGTGCCATCAGCACTCGAAAAACATAACGTAACCACAAAGTCCAGTCTATTTTCATTGTCCATTATGATTCATCCTTCCGAACCAGCCAGCTAGGACAAACAATCTTATATTTGCCATGGTTTGAGAGTGTGGCCTAAAAACGTGAATGACCGTGCAATGTTTATAGTTAAAGGTAAACAACTTTGTCATTTGAAAACAGAACTGCGATGTTAACAAAAAATGGGCACCAGCTGCTGGCCTACTTTGGCCACGTGCCAAGCTTTTTTAAGCCTTTCAGAAAGGTCAATTAATTGATAAAGTATAACCCACAACGGCTTAATCTTCGACGTATGCGGGTGAGCCTAGCGTAGACGTAGACGTAGACACGTAAATGCAGCACGGGGTTTTCTTTCAACACAATCAGAGTCTTTTTCTATTTGTTACTCCATGCGCAGCGAAACGTTATTCCAAAAACGCCGGTATAAAATAGACGGAATGAGTCAAGGATAGGGAGTCGATTTCTGAGTAAATAATGACATGTCATTCAAACTCGCTGCCGTGCGCCCCACAAACCGCGTTCAATTATGAAAACTATGCCACAGAACCGGGTAATAAATCGTAAAAGCCTGGGGTTTGTTTTTTTTTTTGGTGGTTCTCTTTTGCGTTTCTTTTCGTGTTTTCGTCCGAGAATGAGACCTTCCTTACGTGAAATTCTACCCTTGTTAGCTTGTATTGGTTTGTGGACGTGTAGCTTGGTATTAGAGCGCAAGAGTGACGGACTAAAAAGCTATTGTTACAGGCAAGACTGAAATGTCACATCTGAGCTGCACGGTAGTGAAAAGTCCAGAAAATAGTAGTCTGCGACTGTCACAATATTGTTAAAAGTCCATTTTAATTATTTGAATGTGGATCCAATGTTAACGGTCTCTTTTATTATTTCAATGTGAGTCCAATGTTAAAAATCCATTTTATTTATTTCATTGTGGGTCCAGCGTTAAAAGTACTTTATAATTTTATATAATTATCAAGATGAGTCCAATGTTAGACGTCTATTTTATTTATTTCACTGAGGGTCCAGTGTTAAAAATCCCTGTCTTATTTCAGTGTGGCTCCAAATTTCATTTATTTCAGTGTGGGTCAAAGACTGTGGCTTCAGTTACTTATGTACGAGTCAGTGAGGTCATGAACAATCATGAAATCAGTCACTGTTTGAAAAGAGCACTGAATGAACTCTGCTCATCCAGTTCAAGCCCAGACAAACTTAACTTTCGATTTTATTTTGACTTCGAAGTCAGTGTGTATGTGACTGAGAAGGGGAGGGGGTGGGAGGGGAGTAGGGCAGAAGGGGGAATGGGGTGGAGAAGGAGGTCAGGTGATAAACATCTATGTAGCCCTCCTCAGTGTTTGCCCACATTAGAGAATTTTTCAGGTTCGGATGTCTTGCCTACTCTCATGCGCACATTATTATGGCATTTCCTGGTACTGGTAATGACGATCATATTGCATGTTAAAATCTAGTTGTGAAATTCACATCTAATTCTGGTTTGTAAAGTGCGGTATGTTAGCAAGCCTGCTTTTTCCATGACGGTTCTTAGGAGATCCGATCTTGAAAATGAAAGCCCTCTATTTATCAAGTTGGGAGGAGGAGCCGACCTCGAAAACACATGCGGGATAACGAAGCTGCTTTCTACAATTTCAGGAACCACACATTAAGCAAAACACAGAGGCCAGCTAGCAATAGTTGAGTCATTGTGAGGTTTTGTATGATAACCTGTTTTCACTATTCTAGGCACACTGGCTTTTGCATGTTTCATATTTAAAGCATTGTTATAAGACCATAAATGGTAGTTCGCCTGCATACATATGGGACCTGGTAGCTGAGCACAAGCCCACTAGATCATTACGATCTGAAAATGCTTCTTTTCTCCATGTACCAAAAGCAAACATGAAAACATTTGGAGAATGAGCTTTTACGTCCTCAGGACCATTTGTTTCGAATAAACTGCCTAAAAATATTCGTAAAGAAAATAGTCTAAGTACTTTTAAGAAACTTTTCAAAACACATTTGTTCAAACAATATCTTGGTTGACCATGACAGTCTGCGAAACCAATTTTTTTTTTTGTTTTTCATCTTTATTGCAGTACACCCTTGTGCAAATTAATTGAAACAAACAGTAAATTTTCACTTTTTCAAGTGCAGTCATCCTTTTGTGGTAAAAAATATTGCATTTTCAATATATTTGTTCAATGTTTTCAAAGACAATGCTAATTTCATTATTGTCTGATGCAATAATCAGTAAATTATGCAATAATTATCATTTAGTACATCAGATATGATTGCATGATTATTTTTTGTGCTTATTATTTAATTTGCTGCATTTAGTAGTCAGTGCTTTTATGGCTTGTCATTGCAATTCCCGTTGTTCTACAAGATGGATGTTATGCCCAGAAGGCGCACAAGTATCCTGACCTGACATGAAAAACAGAAAAGACCTACGGGGAGATAGCAGGAACTGTAAGGGTTAGCCTTGCAACTGTTAGCCGCGTGATCAAAATGAAGAAGGAAAAAGGGTCTGTAACTCTAAAACGCAAGGATAAATGTGGCCGAAAGAGGAAAACTACCCCAAGAGACGATGTGTACTTGGTACGGGAAAGTGTAAAAGACCCTAGAAAAACCAGCAAGTCCCTAAAAACTGATTTGGGGAAGAGAGGAATACATGTTAGCTTGTCCACTCTTCGTAGGCGTCCCTTGGAAGTTGGCCGGAAAGCCTGCCGCCCCATTAAAAAACAACTCCTGACCAAAGCTATGAAAACAAAACGTTACATATGGGGCCTGAACTATAAGAACTGGATTCAAGAAGACTGAAGAAAAGTAATTTTCAGCGATGAAAGCCATTTCTTCGTCCAGGGACAGAGAAGTCAGCATGTTCGAAGAACATCAAATGAAAAGTTCCGCAGTGTCCACTTTGATCAGAGCGTGAAACACCCACAAAAAGAGATGTTTTAGGGTTGCTTCAGCTATTATAGCATTGGGAGCTTGCACCCAGTCAAGGGTATGATGCATTCGCCGCAATACATCGAACTTTTCTGAAGAAAAGTCTTCCCAGAACTGAACAAGCAGTTTCCTAATAAATCTGGTGTTTTTCAACAAGATCTGGCCCAATTTCACACGTCAAAACAAGTGAAGACATTTTTCACTGAGAAACAAATAAACATACTGGAGTGGCCTGGAAACTCTCCTAATCTTAACCCTATTGAAGTGACTGAAATTTTGTGAGTTACTTGCAAGCAACGACTCCGTGGAATGGACTTGCACAACAGTGGAGAAGCTGACTCTGGCCCTGATTTAAGTATGGTACAGAGACCCAAAAATTCTCCAGAATTATTCAAATTCAATGGATTCCTTGCCAAAACGCATCCAAATGCTCCTCAAGAGTCGAGGAGGTCACATCAAGTACTAATGTAAGTGAATAAATATTTTTGATGTTATATATATATATAAACTGATTTTCCGTCGTTTTCTCAGTTTGTTTCAATTAATTTGCACAAGGCTGTACATGTGTACAGAGTGTAGAATGCTTGAGTGTGTGAGCTGAATATTATATAATCTTATTTACTTCTCTATATAAAGCGCTCAGAGCCTGTATCTACAGGGATGAGCGCTATATAAATGCTATGTATTATTATTATTATGTATTAAAGAAGGAGCAAAAAAAAAAAAAAAAGCAGTGTTCTGAATCATGCAGAAAGCTGTTTGTTTTTTTTTTTTTTTTGCTTGTTTGTGAATCATTATTCATTTGACATTAGACTTATATTATTTAGCATGCGAAGAAAAAAATAAAATAGCAAGCATACCTTATTTGTTTGAGATTGGTCGATTGCTTTTGGTAATAGCTTCGTACAGGCTAGAGAAAGCTGGAAAATGTTTGGAATTTTACTTGGAGGAAAACCTTGAATTCATAGAAATTTATGCACAGTCTCGGACGAATCTTGGAAAAAACTTACATCACAAGCCCTTTCATGTGCCAGTATGATTGAAACTTCGAGCTCAAATTTCTTGTTCCCATCATCTGGCTATTCTTTTATGAGCATTTCTTTAGCTTGACGCCCATTGGATGATGAATTAGTGTCACTTGAGAGCTTACACATTAACGATGGGATCTCTTATCATCGTAAGAATTTCAATAATTCTGTATGTTGAACACCACTGAGGGTGCATTCAGCGCAGCTGTAGTGCTATAATCGTTACGATGGTAAGAGATCACATCGTTAATGCGCAAGCTCTCAGTTGACTTTTTGCGATCTAGACTAACATTTCATTGTCAACAGTTACCTTTTTTGCCTTGGGAATGTTGAATCATTTTCAAGCATAAATCAACTCTTGGAAATAATAATGTTCCTAGCTCTTTGACAAGTCATACAAAAATAAACCTGTATTCTCTTTGTGGCCAGTGATTAAAGTTTAGACTCAAATTTCTTGAGGTTATCTCAGTCATTTAGGTCATCTTGTTATAGTAACTTTATCTGTCTGGCTCCCTTGGATAATGGATCAGTAAACTGAATATGTACTTCTCTTCATATATATAGCGCGTTAAAAATTACACGGTTTCTTTGGCTTCAGTAAATTTTGCATTTCCTTAAGGCATAAATCAACTCAAGGAGAGATGTCTTCTTTCTTGGTAAAAATACACCATGGAAACTTCTCGAAAACAAATATCTGAGAGAACCCTGATCTTGCGGCGATGTCAATTGTCATTCATCTCAGTGTAATTTTAGTGCACATTTTTAGTGTCGGCTGTGATAAAACTTAGCTCCTTAAAAACAGGGGGAAAATTGCGATTTGAGAGAAGCCGCGATTTATTTTATGTAAGGGAATGTTCAGTACCGTCATTATTAAATGTATTATAACTAAATAAAAGTTGCCGTTAAGTGGAGCTGACTTTATTTTCGTGCAGCTGAATACCGGACTGTTGTTATGGGTCGCTCAGAAAGTGATTTGGTGTTTGTGTGTGTGTGTGTGTGGGAGGGGGGGG
>JAWQUT010000236.1:778226-792182 GCA_033807755.1 Ellobium chinense
CCCCACCATTACGGTCCGTCATCAAGAGATCTGGTCTTGAAAACAAAAGCTCTCGACTGTCTTGAAAATCGATGACCGAGGGCGTGGGAGCCGGAGCTAAGATCAACCGATTTTCTAATTGTTTGGAAATTCAAGGTCAGTTCAATTTCGTTAAATACGCCGTCCCTTGTTTTGTATTCTCTGTAAATGTCAAGTGTCGTCCAGATCGTTTCTCACAAGGTCCATGAAACTCATAGAGAAGGGCTACACGCGGGTCATAAATGGCAAGAGAGAGACACAATAAACAAACAAAATCAGCCTGGACAAAGGGAGAGAATTACCAACAATAAATCGGAGTTATGCATCAAAGTGCCCCTGTGTGACATTGTGACATCACAAATCCATTCAGGTTTGCTCTGCCTAATGCGCAATAAATCGCTCACCCTGTTGCACACTGTTGCGGGTATCTCCCATTACTGCGAATCCCGTACTGCGGGGCTCGACCCCTTGCATTAGCATTCTGCGATCTGGAAGTGTTGAAAGCCCTTTTATTAAGACGGTGGCACATCCATTAAAGACGAAAAGAATCTCGCAGATTAAGGAAAAGATATTTAAAATCATATTGTATTGATGTCCCAGGAAATGGGAGGAGGGGAAGGGGGGAAGAGTAGGGGGAAAACGAGGCCAGGAGAAAGACTAAGGATTAGAATACAGTAAGACTTCACAACCTCGGATTTCATGTAGTGGAGAACTTCGCTCTTTCGTTGTAATACTCTGAGGCCATATGCATAATCAAATCGTTAAATTTACGTATTGCGGTAACAGCAATGAACACTACTACTGTTTTGGGAGTTTCCCTTGGTTACTGCTGTGCGTTAACTAACGAAAGGGTTATGCATATGGCCACTGATCCCGGTACTCTTATTTTCTGTTTCAACTTTCACTCATGAACTCGACCACTTCACAAACTTGGAATCTGGTCCCCTGAAATTTGAGTTTGTCAGGTCTTCTATATACGGATGTTTTTTTTTTCCTTTCCTTGAATGGGAACCCGAATAGGCCACAAAAGATATATATATATCAAAGGGAGCCCCTTTTCCATAAGAATATCTCTCGGTGCCTACCTTCCCCCACCGACATCCCCGTCCGCAGCCGTCTTCTTAAAAACTGCGTTTCCTGTACTTACCACTTTAGTCCTTAGCTCTTAAGATAGGTCACCACGCCAGAAAGTCCCCTCCTCATCCTCCCTCCACCTCCCTCTTCACCAAACCCTAACCCTATACCCTGCAATGGAAGCAGACAACGTCCTTTATGGCTTGAAACATTTCCCCACTGTCATAAAACAATGAAGCTCATTTTACAAAGGACGTACATCCTATATCTAACCCAACATACATTCCCATGCATATTCTTTCACCACTCCCGGAAGGAAAAAACCGAACTTCAAAGGGCCTAGACATGAATGATTCACTGGGAAAAAAAACTTTATAACAGGTCGCATGCTGTCTTGCCTGACATCTCTGAATACCAAGTCACTTCTCTTACAAAGCCCAACTCAGTTCAGAGTCCACCTTCAACTACCAACCGGCCAAAACCCTTGGGCCCGAGCAAAGGGATGAAACTGACCCTGTTCTTCTAAACTGTCGCCCATTCTGGTTCGTTTGTCTAAAGAAATGATTCATTATTGCCCAAGAATGTCATGACTGAAGAGAGTATCCTGTATGTAAGACGAAATTAGTTCGATTTTTTTTTTTTAGCTACTATAACTGCTCATACACCTAATTCCTGGTGTTCTTTATCAAGGTTAATTAGATGAAAACATGTTTGCTAGTGTTGCGCTGTTAGGGCGGGGACAGAGAGTATACTCCACCCCGTGACCCATTGGGGAGAGGGCTGTAGAATAAGAAACTAACAATAACCTTTCTTCTACTATCTATCTGTTTATAATGAACCATAACAGAATTAATATTACGTATCAGGAAAAGCAGGTGTAAGGGCTATCAAGTAATACATTCAAGGGAACACTGATAACACTACTTGGAGGGAGAGGCTGAACGCAGAGTTTCCCTCCAAAGATTTTTCTCATTGTCCTTTTCCCATTGCCTCTGAAGGACATAACAAGCCCCATATTCAGCCATGCTCAACATGGTATTGCCCCTAGCATTGTATATATATGCCTGGAGCAGCCGGTTCGAAGCAACATTTCGAGATGTATCCAGGACACCTTGGTGAAATCTGGGAGGGAGATGTTGTGCTTGACAGCCGAATGAAAGACACCTAATCCCTCCCGAGTACTTGACAAGGTGTGGCAAGGCCGCTTCCCACGAGACATTTCTCAAAGGGTCAAGGTCCTTTACGTTGTTGGTTACTCTTGAGACAAGAGAGGTTCACTGTCTATTATAAAAGACGCACTGACCTTTAATGCTGAAAGAAATACATGT
Source organism: Ellobium chinense (assembly GCA_033807755.1). Lineage (NCBI taxonomy): Eukaryota > Metazoa > Mollusca > Gastropoda > Ellobiida > Ellobiidae > Ellobium > Ellobium chinense. The sequence goes on from JAWQUT010000236.1 coordinate 780,647, forward strand.
ATATCTCTTTATCGCCCTGGAAACTTCCTTTATACGATTGCTTTGAGTCTTTAGGGGATTTTTGAACGTTAGAAACCCAGTCTTGAGTTCCAGATGATTGTAATAACTGAGGACATGAGTAGCTCATGTTTGTGAATAAAGTCAAACATACAGTAGACCACGGTTAAAGCGAAAACGGTTAAGTTGAAAATATCGGTAAACCGATAGGAAACAATAAGCCTCTTTTATTTCCTTCTCTTTAGTTTTTTTTTGTCTAAATCGAATCTCTGTTTACACTCTGTTTTTGGTCCTGTGGATTTCATTTTGACCATTTGATACTGTATATAGAAGATAGGGGACTGGGAACTAATTCATTACAATGCATATGTATGTGGGGTTTTCGAGAGTCATTATCATAAAATTCGGGGTCATAAGGTCCTTCAGCTTGTACCTCGTCGAGGTGTCCTCCGCTTAAGGTCAAGGAATGTAATTAAAGTTGCTCCACTTAATAGCGATCCGGACAACTGCAGCTTCCGTTTAATCGCACCATTTTGTCACACTATCAAATGATATAGTTCAATATAACTGTATAAACACAAATCCTTTCAACTGCAACCTTTCCCATGCTCCCGAAGAGTTGCGATTAAGTAGATTTGACAGTAGAACAATAGAACAATAACAACACGAAGTGTCTTTGGCTTTCCACCANCCCCACTTCCCAGGCTCTCACTCCAGGCTGTCACTGCATTGCAAAGACCACCACTCGAATTACATGTCCGGCTTTTCCAGTTGCAACTCTCACCACTTACACTGTAAACCCAAACCTGCTGTTTTCCCCCATCTTACTTTCCGCATTTTAGAAATATCTCCATAACTTCTTCATCCTTCACTTTCTCTTTCTTCCTCCGTCCTTCCATCCATTCCTGCTAAAAAATCCCCCCCCCCCCCCCCNACCCCCCCCCCCCCCCCTTTCCGAAAGAAAGAAGACAAGACAAAAACAACGAAGACCGCCAATATTCGGTACAGGTGGAGCGTCAAACGGTCCAGAAATCGACGTCACCACGCATTTTTTATGTATCCCTCGGCGGTGACACATCGTTTATAAAGTCGTACAAAAAGCCCTAGGTACGTGCAGTGAAGACGTATGAGCTGCCAGAAGGAGGATTGACGTGTCTACAAGGGCTCTATTGTCTTTTCCTTGTAGTTAGGGGCTAAATCTGCCGTGCCCTTAGGCCATAATGATTTTTTATGCTTTGAGGTGGAGAGAAGAGAAGGGAAGAGGGGGTGGGGTGGGGAGGGGTGAAGAGAAAGACGGTTCTTGTTGGATACTTGTGGAGTTAGGATAATGTTTAAGAAAAGGGGAGAAGGTGAAGGAGAGAGTATAAGATAGAAATTATGTATTGTCGAGAGAGGGGAGGGAGAGAGAGGGAGAGAGAGAGACAAAGGAAGGGGACGCAATTTAAATGAAGGCAAGAGAGAAGAATTTAAAGGTGCAAATACAACAGTGGATAGAGAGAAAGAGTCGCTTGCAAATACAAGGACAAAAAAAAAACGCTAAAGAAAGAGAGAAGAGTTAGAAAAAATAAAAAGAAGCTGAAGATGAAAAAAAAAGTACACAGAGAGAAATCAGTGGTAAGATCAAGCTAGAGGAAGAGGAGAGAGAGAGAGAGAGAGAGAGAGAGAGAGAGAGAGAGAAAACTGAAAGAAAGAGAAGGAAAGCTTGAAAGAAAAAGGAGAGGTGAAAAGGGAACGCAAGAGAGAAAGCTTAAGAAAGGATGATCCACTTAGTTGTCGCAGGCACAGAGACAGAAGGCTGGAGTTAATACTCAGAATAACGTACTACAAGGAAGAGGAAAAGATCAGAAGTAAAAATTTCGTATTAGACAGACGAGAAAGCACTCATGAAAAAAAAAATGGAATGCTCAATATATCACTAGAAGAACAATGTTTTCAGATGTACCTTGAAGGAAGAGGGAACGGTCAGTCTCAGCGTAACTATTCATTTGCTTCTTGTGCATTTTCTCTTATGGCAAAACACAGGGTCAAAATGACGTGTCTTTGTGAACGTGTGATTACTATGACTGTTCAGTAGTGTTCACCTATGTTTAGTATCTGTTTATTATCCCCTACCATTCTCTTCCACGGAACGGATAATGAAAGCGTGCTCTTTATGGCAAGAGAAATATGAATTTCTTTCTGTTTATTTGTTTGTTTTTTTGGTTTGTTTTTTTTGTTTGTATTTAAAAAATAATGACTATGACATGGACACTGTCCACGTGGAAGACACCTGAAAACAACCTACAAATGGAAAAGGCAAAAACAGATGATTCGTGTAACATACGGAAACGAAAAGTCGTGTGTGTGTGTGTGTGTGTGTGTGTGTGTGTGTGTGTGTGTGTGTGTGTGTGTGCGCGCGCACCTGCTGCAAGTGCTTGTTTATTTGTATATGCGTTTGTATAGATATATATGTTTGTCCACGTGTTTGTCCTCGAAAAATGTCCACGCCCCATGCTGTGTATAACACGGCAAACTTGTTTTGACACTGCAAGCTCTAAAAATGTTTTTCCCCTCTAATACTTTCAACTACTTTTCAATAAACCACGGCTTGCATCTTCCAGCCTCTTTAATTCTTTTCCCTGCCTTTTAGTTTCAACGCCCTGTCACGGAACACACTCACACACAAGAGGCATTGCCCAGAGGTTCACGCCTAACAGGAGCCATTAAGTTCTTATATTCTCCTGATGTTGTAAACTTAGTCCTATTAAGGATTAAATCTTGTCACCTTAGCAGGCACGTCAACCCCGGGAACCGTCGCTGTTTGCCAGAGCACAAAAACACCCGGCTGACAGGTGACAAGATGGAACAAAGCACAAACATCATATCCGATCTTTAATTGAACCCTTTTAAATATATAATGACCTTTGCATGAAGGCTGAGTCGAAAGGTGCGTAAATACAAATCGATTTTTATGACGATAAGCGAACCTTTAAGACTCGAGTGCTGAGCTCCCTTTTCACGGCGTTTGACAACCTCTGACGTAGCTAGCGCTCAGACAAGGGCAGATAACTCCTAATGCATGAACATCCTATACTGATGTTCGCACTTTCCCTTTAATGGCTAACGACAGAAGTTAGATGTGAATTGCAAAATTTAAAAAACCCACTGAAATACGGAAATTTAATGTTTCATTATACAGATGAAACCATGCCACACGCTGTTAGGCAGTTAATTGCGACACTTTATTGTTGTTACTGTTTGTTTACTACGTCTCTGTGTCGCGTCTTCTTTCTTTTGAATTTTATCTCAGATCCAATTGTAATAATTTTGCTCTGCTTGATTATAAAGATGAAAATTGGTCTAGGAAAGTTTGTTTTCTTAAACTTGCTTGTTGTTGTTGTTGTTGTTGTCGGTACTGTTGTTGTTGTTGTTGTTCCGTTTTTACCCGTTTCCCCTTTCGTGCAGGGCTGCTTGAAGAATCATGCATCTGAGGATATCATGAAGTGGGAGAAAGGATAAAAAAATTCTAACTCCTTGTTGATTTCATAAATTTTAATGTTCTGGCACTGAAATCTCAAAGATCAGTCCATAGTTTTCATGCGACTCTGTGATAACAATTACCACTTACCAGCACAGCTGTATATATATAGAGAGAGTGGACATTGTTTTTTCAAAGATGATGAGGGATGGCTAGATCTGGACTCTGTGTGTGTGTGTGTGTGTGTGTGTGTGTGTGTGTGTGTGTGTGTGTGTGTGTGTGTGTGTGTGTGTGTGTGTGTGTGTGTGTGTGTGTGTTTGTTAAAAGCAAACAGGTAAACTATTGTTACACATGTTTTTTTGTTTTTTTTTTATATTCTTAGTTGTGACATAGCTCTAGCTATTTAGAATTTCCAGCATTTAGCAGATACAGTACTATCCATCTGCTAATGTGTATCCAATTTCAAGTGCATGGAATTTGAATTACTAAAATTATGGAATTTTGAAATTAAAACTTAAAGTTTTTTGTTTTTTTTAGGGATGGGGAGAGGAAGGAAGGGGCGGAAAGGGAGGAGGAGGAGGAGGGGGGTGAGGAGCAAGAGGCACCCGACATAGTTTGGCTTTGATTTTGTTTTCTTCCTTTTCATTCTTTCTTTTTTATTTTTCTCCTATTATATCGTGTTTAAAATATTAAAATTTCAGATCATCTCAAACGTCAACGAATCTATTTTAATGCCCAGCCTGAGGCTGGCTCCCTCCCAGTTCCCCTCTTTTTTAATACGTTTCTAAAGCACAGGAAGAAAGTAGAGTAAACACAAGAGAGGTTTTTCAAGTATTCTCTGGTGGCAAGGATCGAAAGTCATTAAATATCGCCAGGAGGTATCGAACAATCACAAGGGGAGAATGCAAAAAAACATTACAAGTGACAATACAGCGCTAATCGGTGCTACTCAATCGCGACAGGTTTTGTCATTCCCGACACCAGGGGCGTGAACAAAGCAAAAACAGCGTGAAATAAAAGACACTTGGGGCCACTCACTTGGAAGGCCTAATTAATTGTTAGAAAGATGAAACGAAAAGAATACGAAGGTTAGCGTTTTAATGGCGAACACGTGCGGAGGTACAAATATCTGCTGCTCCGTAACGGACCGGTAGTTTCGTAAAAAAATGGTGGTAGGTATCGACATCAGATAATTTATTTACATTACTTCGATATTTTTGTACAGGTATCAAAGGACTTAAGTATTCCCGGCACCATATTTGCATCTTGAGAAGTTAAATAAAGCTGCATTTCTTATCTATATATCAGACTAATATAGAATCTATGAGCTATATGTTATTACTTGTATCATTCAGACCAAATTCATAGAGATGATTTCTGTCACTCACTTACTTAAATAATATATGAAGAGAGAGAAGGGAGGTTAAAATATCGGACAGGAATTCTAACATTTTCAAACGGACGGACTCATCTTTGCCAAAACTGCTTTTGAGAAAATTAAAGGTTTTGTTTGAATATAGCTCCTTGTTTCAACAAAATTCTTTGTCTAATTTCTGTAAATATATCAAGGGCATTCTCAGGTTTGCAAAAAAAAAAATGTTGTTCGGAGATGAGAATTGACATATGTAAATAGAGAACACACGAAACGGTAATTTTGATGAAAAAAACCAACATAAGCCTTTTTGTCAGAAGACAATAGAATTACACAAAGACCACAGAGAGATCAAATTAACAGATTTTTTTTTTAAACCACATATGTTGCATTTAGAAAAGTATCAAAACTAATGTTAAATTATCGATGACAGTATTGGGTAATTTCTTGCCAAAGTAACAGTATCGATATCGATATGTGGATGTGAGTTTCGTCCATCACTCGTTTCTCGGTATGTACACGTAATCACAGGAAAACATACTCGAAGCAGACTTTTGTCTGCATGGGCTGCCGTGGAAAATTTGAACAAATAGACTTTGTACGAGGTGCTGTCAAAAGTTAATTGCTTAACAGTTGTGTGTAAATATGTCGATTTATTTGTTTTCTGCGAAAGTGCATGTAAATGGAGGTAAATAAAACGTGTAAAAAAAATCGTTGTTGAGTTTTGCTATTGTTCTTCTGGAGTGGGGGAGGAACCGGAGGGGTAGGAGATCAGTATGCTGGAGTGTTTTTCGCATAGGTTTAGGAGGAACACTTAACCTAACCGTAAGACTGGGCCCAAAAAATAGGCAATGAGGATTGGAATCAGCACCAACGCAAGGACTGGTGTTTGCTTTGCTCAAACAAATTGTGAACGGGCTTGCGGACAACACACAGTGAATTTGGGTTTAGGATTTAGGAGCTGCTTGAAAATATCATGAAAAGAGATCGATCATTTAGGGTTGAATGGTAAATACTTTAATTTGCTGACTGACACTGTGGCATTTCTTGATCTGTCAGTTAAAATTTCCTCCAAAAAAATATTTTTAGGAACTACATTCTGAGTGTGAAGTTACCTTCCAAACGAAATTTTGAAGGTGGAACAAACTTCGCCTTCGTTTATGTGTTTCTTTGTTTGTTTGTTTGTTGTTTTTTTTTTCATTAATTCACTATACTGTGTGCTAATAAAGGGTGACTAAATGTGCAGGTCGGGTAAACCACTTTTCTTTGCTTTATGTTCCCATATTAGTAGTGTAAACAAGTTTAAATTAAGCCTAAACTTTTTGAGATTTCCACCAATCCTGCGCACGAACAGCAATTTGATGAGAACACAATCTTCTTGGCTGAGATAGAGATGGATGGATGGATGGATGAATGGATGAATGGATGAATGGATGGATGGATGGATGGATGGACGGACGGACGGACGGACGGACGGACGGACGGATGGATGGATGGATGGATGGATGGATGGATGGATGGATGAATGGATGGATAGATGGATGGATGGATGAATGGGTGGATTCACGGAGAGACGGAGGGACGGATAGACGGATGGAAGGAAGGAAGGAAGGAAGGAAGGAAGGAAGACATAATTAATAAAGAGAGGAAACGCATAGAAAGGTAAACAAATGCATAAACACGCACTATGAATGGCGTAAGTGCTGAAAATGAATCTGCATTTTGAAGCAATCAGACCTTTAATACAAGCTATAATTATGCTTTATAGTCTGGCCTTGCACGTCTGAAGTGCAAATTCTAAGATTTTGGAATTGATTTTCCGCAGGGGGAGTCCCAGATACTTTATAATTATCTCCCTCTACTCAACGCTTTAATGAGTGCAATTATTAGCAAAATATTTAAAGAAATTTGATATCAATTAACAATTTTGCACGGAGTATTTCATTGTTCCGGAGATTAAATTTCTTGTTTTTATGTTTCCGATAGTAGCTCACCGGAAGAACAATGCTTGCGTAATATACTCGGTGTGTGCTCCGGGGGAAATTAAATGTTTGTATCGTGCCATAGGCGAGATTCGATTGGAGGAGAGAAAAAATGGGGGGAAAAAAAAACAGTCGCAAAACTCATAAATTCAAAGCATTACTAAACTTATGAATGGGGAGAATTTCAAGAAAATTTCCGAAATTTAAAGACTTGGACATTGCTACAGTATCCCGTGAATATTTTCACAAGTAATAGTTTTAGTTTTGTTTTTTTTCTTAGGTCAGTCTTTGTAACTGGTGCACGAGTGCAAGTCTCATCGTCCGGTACTAATGACGAGTTATTGAAAAATAATAATACTCTCAGCACAATATCAGTGGACTTATTCAGTTACTTTTGAGTGTATTAAGGAACGGACCTCAGTAAGGTGAAGTTATAGCCGGCTCGGTAGACTCAAACTGATCTCTGCGTTGTCAGCTGCAGGCGGACCTAATACAATTTAAGTGTTAGTTATAGACTTAAATTGACTGGATAGCTCTCTAACCGACTTATGTCGGTAGGCATACAGGCAGACAGGCAGGCAGGCAGGTAATAAGGCAGGCAGGCAGAGTTATAGATACACTAAACTCTTATGATTGTGGCACAGTAATATTGTGAGCGTTTGGGACCAAATATACAAATTGTATTTCTTAAACTTTGACTAGATTTCTAAATCTACCATGGTTTTTTGTTACTCAAAATATTGGTGCATGACATTTCCTAAATATTTCACGGAAGCATAGGCTTCAACATCCGTAAGACTCACATGCCGCCTATGACGGCATTTCAAGGAAAAAAAAAAGAAAAGAAATGGGATTATTATTATGATGAACGGCGGTAAAGCGAATGACAGTAAAAATCTAGAGGAGTTTCTTTTGTGTTTGAAAAATATTTGGGGTGAGGAGGGATGTAAGGGAAATCCGAGAATATGAGGGAAAGTAAATATAAATTACTTTGTTCTCCTTTTTTTTTTTGGCGAAGTGATGAGGGAGTGAGAGGGGGAACATGGCAGGGAGTACACCATTTTCAAAATATAAAACTTTGACATTCGATGGCCTTCTGTCCTCTTTCTTCCGTATCAGCTCCAAAGTCTCTAGGTTAGGCAGTCTTTTGCCGTAAAAAGCTGCAACTGTCCGATAGTTATCACTGCTAGGCAAATCCTGCAGGAGCCAAATTGTAAAAGCCTCTTTGAGTCATCTAATAAAAATTTCTCCTCGTACCTCAGGAAAGTTCCGATATGGCCATGGCTAGTCCGCAGATACGCTGCCACCACTGTGCTCAATTTATTTACTGTTTACAGTGGGGGTCCTTCATTTAGAATTTTCACACTTTTAATTTAGATGAAAAGGGGTAAAAAACTCTGGCTTTCTTATGCAGATCAAAGGCCCGAACAAATGAAATCCGCTGAAGCCATTGGGAAACACTGTCTGCAACAATTATTTTCTTTTAAACAAATTCAAGGCTGAATTTCACTACTTTTGTGGCGTAGTTTCCTGTTATACGATTATTTCTACACAATACTTAGGCTCATTATACTTTATACTTTGCTACTATTGACTCGGATAGTTCAATTTTTTATAACCAATGAGGCTCCTGCAACCTTAATGGTTATGGATACTATCTCAACTCAGACAGATCTGCTCAAATTTTATTTCAAATATTCGAATTATTTTTATATTTATTTTCTCTACTGTAACGTTCGGTTGGAAATGACAGTAAACTAATGACCTGTAATGTTACTCAGCAGTATGAAATGTTTTGCTCGTATTTTGGGAAAAAAAAACCAACAACAACAACAAGAAGAAAGCGCTTTGATATCAAGCGTTCGATTGAATTCAATTTAATGACGTGGTCCTATCATGCCGCTCTTCTCCTTTTGTACCCTGGCGGGCCTTTAACTACCCTACCATCTGTTGCCTAAGGTTTATCATTCTCGTCAGCTCTCCAACCACAGAGAAAGAGAGAGAGAGAAAAAAATGCCCATTAATAAACGGTCTATCAGCCAATAACAAAACGCCAACCTGGGAACATATGCACAATGTTGGTAATGACCAAAAGTCTTATAATCGAGCATTTTTCATTACCGTAAGCGAATTTTCTCTCCGTGCCAGTTTGTCGTTTGACTCCCAGATTAGAGCTCTGAAAAGAGATGAGAGAATGGGAGAGGGAGAGTTGGGAGGATGAGAGGGAAGGAAAAACAAATAAATGTTAATATGGGATTTTCGAAACTAACGTGTAAACAATAAGTGTCAGCAACAAAAGGTGTCGGCGCTGCTGACTGTCAGGGACTTTAGTGATGAAAGTGAACATGAATAGATAAGTAACAGTTGGTTTCATGGGCGCTTGCAGAAACATGTTGCGTTCAACGGGGTCTACATATTAGATGAAATACAACAATTCATGCCTATTATATATATATACACGTACAAAAACAAAAAAAAAAGAAAATAACAGTAATTTCTTTCCATTGTTTTGGCAGTCTTCCACTGAAATCACCCACTCTAAAGAGCAACATGTACAGTAGAACCTCCATATAAACTATGACTTGGTGCATAGAAATAAAGGCTAGGCTACTTATTATTGATGTAAACTTATAACTGTGGTCCCTGTGTGCGTGTGTCCATGTTTCTCTATCACTAATGTGGCCTTCCAGTATCTATCTATCTATCTATCTATCTATCTATCTATCTATCTATCTATCTATCTATCTTTTCGCCTGTCTGTCTATCTGTCTGTCTGCCTATCTGTCTGCCTTCTGTCTGTCTGCCTGTCTATCTCACTCTGTCTGTCTGTTTGTTTGCCTGCCTGCCTATCTATCTATCTATCTATCTATCTATCTATCTATCTATCTATCTATCTATCTATCTATCGGTGGCTGTCCAATAGTACTTGTCTGACTGCATTTCGGTCTGTCGCTTCTCTCTGTCCTTCTTTCCAATGTCCACATGTCTGTCTCTTTATCTATCCATCTTTTTTTCTTTCTTCTATCACTCCATTTGTCTGTCTCTGTGCAGCAATACGTAGCCACGTCAGAGAAACGTTTTTTCCCCACTTACCCTTAAAAAAAAACAACTATATTTTTTTTTAATGGCGTCACCCAGAGTTACCGGACTTGTGATGGCGCAAAGCTTCCGGGACAGTCATCCATCACACGGGGACATAACCCTGAGGCAAAACTTCGTAACATTGACGGGGTTATGGCCACAACACTGGCGGTTGAAACTTTTTGATCTCCGTTCGTCGTCTCTCTATTGTCTCCATTTCCACTCCGAGTCCTAGGTAGTAAAGATGAGAGAGAGAGAGAGACTCAGATCCAGTGTTTCTACTCATAGGGAGTGTCCCCCTTTAGAAGAGAAAAATGGCTTTACGAAAAGGGAGTTTCCCCCATATCGGGGAAAATCAGTTTTCGCAATTTGCTGGGAACAATTGTGAAAATGTAAGGTAAAATGGGTAAAAAGCTAAGTTTTGTTGTTGTTGTTGTTGTTGTTGTTGTTGTCGTCGTTATTATTGCTGCTGTTGTTGTTGTTTTAAAGCAGTGAAATTAAAGGATTACGAGGTATGTCAATTAAAATTCTTTAACATCGTTTATAGGGAAATGTGGGGTAAATTCACCCAATGCTGTTGGGGAAAAGCACATGACTGGAGTGGTAATTCTGTTCAGATCACCTGTGCGACCATATTATATATTTTTTTTAATCGAGGACTTGCAGTTGCAAAGCGGAAAGAAAGCACGAAATATTTGGATCACCTTCCGTCAATCAATAACAATAACAATAAGTTTACTTAGCTCAGGTATTGCAAGTACAAATGAGCAAACATAAAACAGAAGAATAGATGGCCTATAGACAATCATATCAAAATAAGCATTTGCAAACGGTAAGAAGGTAAAGGAGAAAACAAAGAACCTTTTTCATCAAATTCGTCAAAATCTCTATCTCTGCCTATCTTTGAATCCCAGTTCATTAACAGGAACTTATTGGCTCCTTGGTGTGAGATCAATACTAAACAAAGAAATAATAAGTAAGGAAGGAAGCAAGCAACAAGCAAACAAGCAAGCAAACAAACAAGCAAACAAGCAAAAAGACAATCGAACAAAGAAACAGACAAATAAGGATACACACGAACAATCAAAGTAACTAATAAAATTTTCCATTTCTTCAAAACTTTCAAGACCTTCAGTTGCTGTTTGTCTATTATTAGCGGGGGAACTGCCAAAATAAAACAGGCAAAATAGTCAATGAAACTGTTCTTTATAGAATGCCATGATGATTTGTTTTTATGTGTCCAAATACGTCTAGGCTACTTCAATTTCAATAGTGCAGGTCCAACTAAATCAACAACGGGAGGACAAATATTTCTCTGTTTCCATGTGACCTGCCTACTCATTTCTCTGATGTAGGTACTTGACCTCTGTTTGTTAGAACAAGACCGTTTTATACCGGATTAAACTTCTATGGCACACTAAAAATACTCGTTAATATATCATGCTGTCATGAACACAGAAGGACATAGACACTGACAAGTATATTTTTGCTACTGTATTTGACAAAAAAAATGTATGATCGTAAATATTTATATATCTTACATTTTTAGTTTCGTGAAACACGCTAGCACACACACACACACACACACACACACACACACACACACACACACACACACACACACACACACACACACACACACACACA
>JAWQUT010000236.1:792286-805650 GCA_033807755.1 Ellobium chinense
ACACACACACACACACACACACACACACAATCTCCCAAGAGAGTAATTAAAGTTTAATAAATGCAATAATTCAAATCTTATGCAAAACTAAATACTGTATGGTAAACACTAGCAAATAGTGGTATTGTCTGCTAAAGCTGCAAATTTCAGAAATCTGAATACTATGATTTTATCACAACTGAATTTTTTTTTCTTTTTAAATTCCTTTCTAAACGTAGCAGTCACCTTGTGAATCTTAATACAATGGCCTAAGCATGTCATTTTTTTTTTCTGACATATGTTTTAAACTTTTTTTTGCTGTGATAGAAATAAGGCACCTAGAAAAAAAATTCCTCCAACAGTCATAGATAATCTGTGTCAGTAAATGTTTTTGAAATATTTGTCCTCTTTTCTTTGACTCTTGAGGTTACTGGACTTTAATCAAGTAAACTCTTTTTTTTGNGGGGGGGGGGCATCTAGTATAGTTGATACTAAGAGGTCCTAAATACAGTATCTGTCATCTTCTGACAGTTTTAGTGAGCATCAGTCAGAACGTGACCAAAATTTTTCCGTTACCCTGACTGTCGTTGTGTGCGTGAGAAAACTTCAACACAAATGACAGCTTTCCTTGAGCGTAAACTTCAAGGTAACCTGTGGCCGTACGCATAATCCGTACGTTAGTTAACTCAGTGCGGTAACCACGGGAAACTCCCAAAACATTAGTAGTGTTCACTGTGGTTAACGCAATACGTTAACTAACGTATGCATACTGCCACTGGACGTAACCGCCACCTCAAAAAAGAAGAAAAAAAAACCGAGAAAAAGGCAATATATGAGTTACAGGTCTATAAATGCACTTTCGAACAAAGATTCCACAATTTCTTCTACCTTTTCATATGCTCTACACCCCCAGGATATAAGTGTAAGGGACCAGGTCTGGTACAATGGAAAACATGGCCACTTGTCGTGGCTGGAGTTATGTCTTGTTGGGCATGTCCATTGTTGGTAGGAGTGAGCAAAGGCGACAGACTTGATAAGAGATTACAAGAAGCAGTTCAGTCGGATATTAGAAATGACTGATTATGCCAAACTTTCAATGATAGTCTATGCATAAAATCTGTGGCTGACAATGAACTAAAATATAATATGGGACGGGACTGAATGGGTCTACAGGGCAACTCTACGAAACGTATAGTGCCCATAGAGCAAAAAAAAAAAAGGGAGGGAGGGGAACTAAAGACAGGTATAGAGACATTCGAAAAGTACTCATGAGCAACAATGTCCGGAACTAGCCAGTGAAGGAAGCTAGGCTAGGCCTATCTGAGCATTTGTCAGGACAGCGACTCACTCCCATGTCGATAAAGCCGAATCGAGTCTGGCGAATAACGTATGAAACTCACTTCGCATTTTTTGGCAATATGTGACAAGAATTGGAAGCTTGGCTCGTAAGTTAATGGTGAATGTGAGAAATATTTTAGATAAATCCGTTGGCGCTTAATATATAAATAGACATTGTCCTCGTCTCATCTTTAAGAACTTATCTTCGCCTTTCTCCAATTTCACCTATCCGTGTAAAATTTTCATTCTGTCTGTTCCTCTATTGTTGCTCTCTCTCTCTCTCTCTCACACACTCTCTCTCTCTCTCTCTCTCTCTCTCTCTCTCTCTCTCCCCCTCTCCCTCTCTCTCTCTCTCACTCTTTCTTTCTCTGTGTGACTGTCTCTCCTCCCCCCTCCCCCCCCNCCCCACACACACACACATGAAATAATGGGCAAAATAAATGTCTCATGATGTTTTCTATGCGGTCAAAGAAAGAGTATGATAAAAAAGAAAATGACATATAGCATAGTTTGAGCCATACTTTCAGAGCGTGGTTGATGAAGGGACCTGGAATAACACTATGCACATAAATTTAGAATAAAAAATCAAATTAAGATGGGTAGCTTTGCACCTTTGGAAAGATTATTCTGTTTTTCTCCTTTAATCATATATTGTGCATTTAAATTCCCTTGAAATGCAAAGCGTTTAATAACATTCATCTAGAAATGAAAAGCCTGCCTGCCATGTTGTTCCAGGTGTGTTTGGCTGCCATATTTTCTTCATGATTGCAAGCCAACTGCATTAATCACCACAAATGTTTCGCAAAAATGAAATTGCGGTTAAGCGAAAAGTGCCATTTTACGGCACGGTGTTTTCTTTAATTTTCATTCATTGTTCCGTTTGCTGTAGGCATTGTGACAAAACGAAAAGCATTATAATGTGAGTTTGTGGTTAAGCAGGTGTTAGTGAATTTTTAATAACTCATACTGGGGACCCGACGTGGGGTCTGTATTAATGACTTTGTCAAAACCTAGGATTCAAAAAGCAAAATAAATTTCTGTCTTCTTATCAAACTACATTGCATAGCACTAGGCCCACCTCTTTCCAATGCTCTGCCAGAAAAATTCGTTGAAAATCTACATTTCGTCCGCGGTGACACATATTCCAAATGAACAAAGTTCGCAGAAAATTTGACATCGTGTACAGTCTCTTTATTGGCTTGAAAATACCTACACTTGCTACGTGCTTAAAATTCTTACTTGCACCGAAATGCATATTCTATCGTTAGATCTAGACATCTAGTGTAAAGGCCGGCCGTTTCTCTAGAGCTTTGCTTACAGTTACTCACCTGGTTTCCTTGTAGCCATTTGCAGATTTTGGGGGAGGAAAATATAACAACTGTTTTCGACTTTCATCCTTATGCACATGCTGGATCGGCATGAGGCTAATGGAGAACGAAATGAGTGACTTCTAGAGCGACACGAGCCCTGTCGCTATGACCAGCCTTTACTCGAGAAACCAGGGCGAAATTCGGAACAAAATCGTAGCTAACTTTTGCATATGACCAACTTTATTGAACACGGTGTTATACACCATTATGAACGATTTCTGTGCGTTCTTCATCACTCCCCCACCTTGAGTGTTTTTATTTTTTAACTGGGCTATTCCATGTCGTGCTGCAATTATGTTGTCATCGAACATTCTTGTTGTGGTCGTTGGTGTAGGCGGAATAATAGTTTATTACAGTAAGAGGAAGGGGATGGGGAAAGACAAAGGCCTTTGCCTTACTGACGTCATATTCGTCACATCTATTATTTAGAAAAAAAAAAAAAGTTCGGTTGTTTCCCCCCAGAATTGCTTGAATTTTTGTATGCAAGTTCCTTTTTGTTCCACAAGGAATTCTTTGTTGGTACAGTTGACCAGGTGACCTTCAAATATTTTACTGAAATTTGTTTGTGTCGTAAACAAAGCTTTGGGAACTCCCCACAGCTACGTTCCATTTTTTAAACAAATTATTGTGGCTCACAATGTACGCATGTCACTTACTGGCCAGTTAAACCTGTGGAGTTTGCAGACAAGTGTTGCCAAGATGGCGTTTTGAGACCAAATTTCTGATAGGTCTGATCGCAAAATGTTTATTATACGAAATGTAGTAGGAATGCATTGTAGATGTAACATGAGTTTGGTTGCCTCTTTCATTTCTGCATTCCCTTGTGGCGCCGGGACACTTCAGCCAGTCTTGAAAAAAAAAATTCTTGGCCTCTTTTTACGATTCTGAACCCCCTAAAGCCATCTTCCTATTCGCAAGCCCTCACTAGTTCCACTTTTGTTTCATTCCATTCCTCTTGAAAGACAACAAAAAAAAACCTTATTCCATGCCAGAAACTCTGATGGAATACAAGATATTCGGAGTCAGAATGAAGGATTTTGATAATGGGGAAGATGATGGTGATAATGATAATGATGATGATGATGATGATGATGATGATTTTTGTATGTATTTGTATTTAACCTGATGAAGAATCACATTTTTTATTCGAAAATTCGTAATTATTTTATAGCATTATATAAGTCCATTTTAAATATTAAAGTATTATTTCTTAATCCTTCGCTGGTAGCACAGAACTTTTCAATTTAAAAAAAAAAAAATTCTTTGATGTGTTTCAGACGATGATAATGATGATGATGACGATGATGATGATGATGATGATCCTCCATCGTAGTCAGATAAGCACTGGCTTAGTTGATTGAGTCATACGGGAGGGGAAGGGGGCGCATGTGGCTTGTCTGCCCAATTGAAGTACGAAAATGTCTTCCACATTGTGGAAAGTTGTATCGGTGTTGAAGGCTCTCTCTTGTCTTGGTGCTCCTATGTGTTGGGTAGATGCGATTCTTATAATTATAATATAGCCTACCCTTTGTATACGTGTTCCTACTCTGGAATGCCATTGAAACTTTACAGCAGAAGTTTCGGGAAAAGTCTGTGCTGCGGATTTCACAAAACACGCATGCCGCCAAGTCTCTCCTCCTGTCCTCCATTCACCATTCCTAATTAGTCAACAACAGTGAAGCTCACTTCCGGTTTAAGCAAAACGAGAGTGTAATTGCGTCATCACATCCCATGTCCGTAAGTAAAAGATGCATCAACCAATAAAAGCCAGTGTAACAGACTACATCAGCCAATAAAAGCCAATGTCACAGACTACATCAGCCAATAAAAGCCAATGTAACAGACCATATCAGGCAATCCTATTCCACTGACAATGGGGAAAATAGAAAGCGGATGCAATGAACGCTGGATTTGTGACTTGCGATGCCCGGATGACGGTACCTTCATAATAACTGGGAGCAGTCCATTCTTTAAAATGTTTCGTCTATGGAGAACAAACATTTCAAGGAGGTCAGACTGAATCAGTTGACTCTAAACAAACCGTAAAGTCAAGGTTTCAAAGAAAAACCAGTGTGATTTTAAGGCTGAAGAACATCTGCAACAGATGATACAATTTTTGTAAGGATTAAAAAGGAAATTAGATGTATGTTGTTATTATGATCCGTGCTAACATGCAACGTTATACAGGCAAATAACGATTATACGGTGCTTTGTCGTCGCAAAGCGTGCAGGCTGAATCAGGTGTCTGGGTGGTCCAATCAAAAAAACAAAAACAAGACAAGAAAGAGACAGGATGTTAACGGCCTTTCTCTCTGATAACTTTTTGCACAGCTCTGAGCTCACAGCAAATTACTAGAGAGAAGACAAATTGCCTGCACTGAGTTAAAAAGAAAAGTTTTAAAATATCATAGAAGGAAATAGTCTACATGCCTATATGACACCGTGTAATTTTCAACATTACGTTATTTTTAAAGGAGTGGACCGCAGCTGGCGATACGGAGAGACTTGTTGTGCTTGAAAAGAAAGTACAGCTGTATAGACTTCAGCTCTCTATATATAATACATGCATGAGGGTAAAGTTGTAAAGTTATTTCGTTAGCAATTTATCTTCTTTTAAAGGTTTGCAAAATGTGATTAATAAGAATGGATGTGGCTTTATTTTACCCTTCTGACGTCAATAGTTAGCACGGGTACCAAAGATACTTCCTCTTTTTCTTCCTTTAAGGGGAGGCACTGTCCTTTTCAAGAGGTTGTAATGCGCACAGTATGGTGCACAACTTATCGCAAAAAATGTATCGGAGTTTCCATGCAAAATTGCGCACCAAAGTGCTGCTTGGTGCATTTTTCTCCTTTAAGGGAGAATCAGCTAAGAACAATGTGTCACTAGTACTAGCTGTTTGACACCAGATTTCACCCATATCTCTGATACGTTTATAGTTACAGTAGGCTAATCCGATTTCCCTCTTTGAGCCAATAAACCGTTTGCTCTATTGTCACTTATTCCCAATCTCTAAGTAAAATTCAATTAACTTATTAAAAATTATGCTTAAAATATACATATTTCATTTCGTGTTCGAACTACCAACCAATACATCGAAAGGCGTAAACAAGCGGACTACTTTCCTTAATGACAAGTGCTCCACAGACACGTTCACAAATCTAGGGTCCATTCTTCATATTTTTTTACTGTCTCCCTAAGCCGTTTGACCAAATCCTATTTTCATCCAATCAGGAGTCTGTAACCTTACGCAGAGTCCTTTGTGGACCTTTCTGGATTTCTATCTTGCCGTAGATTTACTAGGGTCTAACAATAAACATAGATGTGAAATGAAATAACTTTGCGTCTATATAGATAATCCAGAAAAGCCTACGCAGAACCCTGCATGAAGATATCTAAGAAACATGGGTGAAGTCTGGTGCTGTTATTTCCATGACGGCTCCCGGAGATGAATAGCTCAAATGAAAGATAAATGCACTGCCTGTATTTAGCATTCTGGTGTGCAATTTTGCATAGAAACACCAATGCACTAATAGTAATGGTTTATCTTACTCGACTGTCTTGGAAATAATGATAAAGTTGTATTTTTTAATTTTTTAAAATTTTTATGGGGGAAGTTGAGATCATTTAATGACTATATCTGAAAAAGTACAACTTCTCCATTATATCATAGATGTTGCAACGATGTAGTTATGCAGACTGCACTTAAATGGTGGCGACCCTACTATTTTCTCAGCGATTTCTTACGGTTTGTTCAAAGTTCAAGACCTTTTAAAGTTTGCTTATTCTAGTGTAATCCAGTCTAGTCTAGTCTAGTCTAGTCTAGTCTGTGACACTACTTTAAAGATAATGTGCTTCAAATAACTTCTACAGGTCAGATCTAATTGATAAATCTGTATGGATTTTGTTTGTTTTTTTAGTTTTCTATTCTGCCAGTACGTTAAAGATGGCTCTGTGAGGCGGAAGTATTATGTCAGTAAATGCAGATCAAAGCAGGTCAGACTGTTGAGATCAGCATGCTGCGGAGAGAAACAGAAATAAATTTCAATTTACAACGTTATTTTTAGGTTTAAAAGGCAAGCAAGTAGACAGCTAAACATCTGTTGTGACCCTAAGGCATGATATTTGTGTAGTGACAAGAGGTCTTTTTGTGTTGAAGTCTTTAATCGAAAACGTAAACAGTCTTAAAACATACACGGACGAAATCGATCTCTGTCTTATTGTGCTGATTTTGCCTAGACGGAGAGGTAAACAACATATTATTTTGCATTACCTCATTTATTAAGGCATGGGTCATGGGCGGATCTATGGGCACCGTTTCTAACTGTTCCCCCTTTCTCCTCCCCCCTCCTCCACCCATTCCTTAACCGATCCCAAGCCTCTGGAGAAAGTGAGACGCCATACACAATATCTCACCATCATCCTCAAAAATTTTACCAGTCTCTACCACCCATCTCCCAACCCATCAACAGGCTACTGCGCCAAAAGACATGTAGATTGCACTAAAATACAACCACAGATTACGCCGAAATTTTGACAGACTGAACCAGGTTTAACCAATTAAAAACTAACGTACATTTTTGCAAATTTACCGCATTTCATTTGTAATATTTTGTAGTTAATATATGATGTGTATTGTCCCATTTGTATGTATTATGAATGAGTTGTATAAGACCTTATGACATTGTGAACCAACTTCCCTACAGGGTAAATGAGAGTCGTATTTTCGTTTGGTTGTTTTTCTTCGTATTTTCGTATTTTCAAATCACAAGCTGAAATTTCACTGGGCCTACCACTAAGTTGCATAAAGAATAAATGAAGGTCCATAACTGTTCCTCTCGGGAGGGCAGATGATAAAGATTTCCACCTTATCGCAAAGATTTCTTTAAGCTTTCCACACCCATTTTAAGAAGTTTACCACACACCATCCGAATATATTTATATTTTTGGAGAAAGAGGAAGAAAAATCTAAGCTATGCAACATATCAGATCGGGCAGTTTTCAAGACAATATTATTATACTGCATCGCTGATCTTGGGCACAAACAGGCATATACATCCATTAATAATTTTATGAAAACGTTTTATGAAATCAGTGTTACATGTTGGTTGATCTAAACTTCAGTAAATACCACGCAGCTCAAAATCCCAATCCCACTTCCCCGATAGTGAGCAGAGGGCAACAAAATATGTTTAAAAATGCCAAACTGCAGATCTCAGTAACATTTCATAGTTTGGACGGTTGTAAAATTACGGTAAAACTTAAGATACGTCACCCTTCTATTTTCACACCACTCTGATTTTGACTCAGTCTGTATAATATGTCGGGTTTGGCGCAGTCTACATATAAAATGTCTTTCGTTTAGGATTAGCACAATCTACAGTCTCCGCCATCAACACGTTTATGGAGTGACTCTCCGCCCCTGTTGATTTACATGTATTTCGCATTAATTACTTTGTCAGTCTTTCTCAATTTAAAACTAAAACAAGAAAGAGACCAGCTTGGCTTACAGTTTTTTTTTTTAGCTATTTAGATTATTCTCTAGTCCCAAATTTAACCATCTTCAGATGTCATTAAAGAACAAAGGGTGACAGAATAAATTAATTTTTAATATCGGTTAACTTGACCTACAAGTAACTGTGTATTAGCAAACAGGCCGGAGACAAAGAGATTAGAGACATGACAGGCTAGATGTTTCCAATATGCACTCAGAGCAAGGAGAAATCATTGCCTGCTTTATTTACCGCAGAAATAACGAAAATATATCCATAAGTTGTACTGTTGTCGTCCATGTTAAAATTATTGAAACAAGCTGCGTAGGACATGAAGAAATAGCTGCCTTATTCATATTTTGGGCAATTCCATGACAAGAATATTGAATAGATTCTCACCAGCGCTCAGGTGGACTAGTCAAAATCTCCCCCTCCCCCCTCCCCCCTCTTCCATTCCAAATCTGTGGGCTCGAATAGGGCATCAGTCAGAGATCGGCCCTCTGATGGTCAACGACGCGAGTGTGTGTGTGTGTGTGTGTGTGTGTCAGTGTGCGTGTTTGTGTGCGTGTGTGTGTGTGTGTGTGTGTTTGTGTGTGTGTGTGTGTGTGTGTGTTTGTTTATGTGTCTGTATGTTTATGTGCGCTGTGTTCATGTTGTTGTGTATATGTATGTATGTATATACATATAATTATGCTGTTTTCATTGGTAAATAATCTGTCATTTTCATATTATCTCCAACAAAGAAACCATATATTGTAGGTCTACTCCTTGTTTCGATCATGAGCTTTGGTGAACCATCGGTATTTGCTGGCGAGAGGGGGAGAGGGGGGAGAGGGGAGGGGGAGGCAGGATAAAGTACGCCTACGATAGTATTTACGGAAATGTACTTTTCTATCCACAAAAAGCGATCTATTCTAACCTGTAAAGTATATTACCTGAAGTACTTGGTAAGGACTTCCTATTTTAAGGATATTTAGGACAAAACCGGCGTGTCTAATGTCACGAATATTGTTAAACAAAGACTGACTAGCAAGGTCGAAGAAAAGGCGTGACAAAGAAATTAGTTTTATTATCTCGACGAGCTCATTAGCAGTTTTTGGTATGTAGCTTCACCTGATGGATTTCTCAAAGGTTATATTAAAACAACGTCTTTTCATTATAGACTGTAAACAGAGTCTTGGCTGAAGCGTTGATAGCTTATGGTTGAGCCATTGTTGATTACATTACATTTACAGTGATTAGGTATTTTCAGCTCCATCACGTTACCTAGGAAATCTTGCTCACACGTTAATTTGTTTACATGCTCTGCTCATGTATGATTACTCGTCATTTATCAAAATATCCTAGCAATTCCTCGATCACGTGGTGTAACTGACCCGTCTGAAAATACCTCATTACTGCAATCAACTTCGCTTAATTGAAACTCCACCGGAGCATGAAAAACTGGAGACTACAAGGAGTTCCGATTATACAGTGTCTCATACATAGAAATACAGTATTCTGTTATCTAAAAATATTGCAGTTAAGGCGGATATAATGATTAAGCGAAGTCAGTTGTATTTTTTCTATATGATATGTGAAGCTGCAGCTTACTGTTATTTGAAGAACTTGCGAATTAACTATGGGGATCTCTTACCACCGTAAGAATTAAATTAGTGCATCGTTGTTGAATGCACTTTTAGTAGGGTTTAACGACCCGGTTATTATAATTATTACGATTTTAAGAGATCCCATCGTTAATGCGCAAACTCTCAATTTTCTCCCAGTATTATTCATGTGAATTTTCACAAACACGAATTCAAGGCGACTTAACGCTGACTGCGGATGAACTTTGAAAGAGAAAGTAATGGACTGGACTGGATCTAGTGGCCGTATGCATAATCCATACGTTAGTTAACGTACTGCGTTAACTCCGGTGGGCACTACTAATGTTTTGGGAGTATCCCGTAGTTACGGTAGTGCATTAACTACAGTAAGGGTTATATAATATACGGCCACAGATCTAGGTACAAATGCATAACAATGAGCGCTTGGGTATTTTCCCCCCTTCTCGGGCACATGAAGACGAAGTTATACAGTACCACTGCATTCCTAATCCTACACTTCAATTTCCATTTTCTTAATTGTTAACCTGTTAGAGAGTTTGGGCTACATAGCTATTTGTACATTTTAGTCATTGCGTAACACTTTCTTCGCAACTAATTTATTTTTTACCAGTTGTTAACTCAATAGTTACAGTTCTAGCCTACTGTGCCTGTATATATACTTATTAATCTACTATTTACTAACTCCATATTATGGCATATATTTTTTTCCATCTTGAATCTGAACCAGGACGTTCCTTTATATCCTGTGAATATTCGAGTATAGTAACATTCATTGTCAACTGTTTGAACTGTGGGTCGTTTTTTTTGTTTGTTTTTTGTTTGTTTGAATGTTGGCCCATATTATATTGCAGGTCTCTGTTCAAATTCAGCCAAGTTTGAATCGTGAAATTAAATCAAGTGCTTTGCATGTTCAACCCATTTCAACAACTGATAAAGCAAATTTTATTGACAGGGTCTGCTGATCACTTAGAAAATGACATGAAATGTACACAGAGGGAGGAGAAACGACAGTTTTTATCTTCCTTATTCTATGATATCTGTATAGGTATCACTTACCACAAACCTGTCAGTGCATAAAGTTCTTGTTATCTATAAAACGAAGGCCACTGAATGAAGGGATAAAAAAAGGAAGGAAAAAACGATAATTTCGAGAATAAGTATATTGAGGTGAACAGCAATGTAAAGCTTCACATTGTTGAAATGAAAGAGAGAAAGAAGAAAGCACTTTGAAATAAAAAATGAACAGAACAGACAAAGAGCAGGAGAAGAAAGAAAGAAGGAAGGAAACAAAAAAGAAAGAAAGAAAGAAAGAAAGAAAGAAAGAAAGAAAGAAAGAAAGAAAGAAAGAAAGAAAGAAAGAAAGAAAGAAAGAAAGAAAAAGAATATTTGGAGGAATGCACAAACAATGTAAAAACCTTCAGATGGATGAAAAACGAAGACGAAGGCAGTTTAAGAAACGAAAATGGTACAAGGAGAATAGAAAAACAAAAGGAAAAGAAAGAGACTAAGAGAGCAAAAGAAAGGACGGAAGTTAGAGAGAATGAAAAGTCATCTCTACTATCTTCTCCTTCCTGTCAGAGTAACTAAGAAAGCAACAGCATCGTAATCACCGTGCTAGGGACTTTTCACCAACTGACAGAACCAGCACCCCTATCCCCTTTTCTTCTCGATCGATCACACCCCCCCCCCCCCCCCCCCCCCCCNTTGCCTCTTGTTCTATTACGCCCTTCAATTTGGATTTGCGAGCCTTCAAGGCTGTCTTAAGTGTCTCCGCCTTCTGCCTTTTGAAAACGTGTGTGCATACAAAGGGGCGACCCGTGACCCTTGACCTCTGTAATGTAAGGATACGATAGCTTTTCAACTAAGCCTTGAGCGAGTTGAACGATACCGCATGTTGAAATGAAAAGGTGCGCAAGTTTTTCATTGTCCTGTTGCAGTTCCTTTGTAATTCATTTAGACTTCAGGGTAACGGTGTGCTTTAATAAAAAGCATCGTTATCAAAGCAAGATAATACTTGATTGTCTAAACCTGGAATAGTAGATGTATTTATCAGATTTACTTCAAAGAGGAAGATTAAATTAAATTGTTCTGTTAAACCGGTGTGCTTTTCTCATGAAAGCATACGAATAATCCATAGATGGATAGATGTGCTTGCAGACTACCGAAGCACCGGGTTGTTAGGCAATGTAACTTACATTTAAAATTCTGAAAAAAAAAAAACAGTCAGCAAAAAGGCAATTCCAAGTTCTAGTATGGATCTCCTTTAAGAGTTGTACTCTCCACAAGATGCAATCAGTGCTTAAGAAATGTTTTCATAATATTTTCATTAGTTTCCAGATAACATGCTTTACAACAAACTGTACAATTTAAGTGTCAGTATGCATGTATCACACATGAAAAGGACTATATTTCAATAAAATCTTTTGTAATTTGGCGCAGTTTCAAAATAACTGTATCTTGAACGTGACAATTTCAGCTGGCCAGCTGTTCTCAGGATACACACTTACCGGCTGTCAAGGATTTGACGTCATAGTGCGCGCTGTTGGGAAATCAGGTATGGCTGTTCGTATGGATTTAATGTATTCTGACGATCAAATATGATTCATATATATGATCAAAAAATGATTCTTAGATCAAATGCAAATTTTGGAGCCATTTTCTACAGAAATTTCAGCCGAGTTTTTATGACAACATTGTAACATATATCAAAGCTCAAACATTTCGAGACACACACAAATTTAGGTGGTATTATTCCTCTTGAGAAATTGCACACAGCTCCGTTTCTCTCCAAACTGATTTTATATATATATGTGTGTGTTGTGAAATAAGACGTTATACACGGACGCGGACATTTTGTATCCGATTAATCGATACAGTCAGTGGGTGATGAAAGGACTGAGTAATATGGATATCTACATGTGCGTATCTGGAGTTTTGTTTTAAAAGGCTCTGTATGCCACTATTTTGATATGAATATAATACTAGTGGTCTTTTGATGACTAAAATAAAAAATCCATGTGCGCCGATTGCATCGAGGGGTTATCCTATGAGAAATGATCAATTCCCTTTGTGTCGGTAAGTTCCGGTGAGTTTACACTGGATGGTTTTGAGGTCACAGACCTATAAATCTACTTTCGATTTTGTTCCTACAATTTCAGTGGATATATTTTTTTCCATTCTAGAGATATTTTGCCTCACGGATAAATTATTTGCTCACTTCTTTTTAATACATGTCCATCATAAAAATCATTTCTCCCTTGATCTCGAATTTCCTCCCATGGTGTTTGTCTCTGAGCTCAAAAATGTTTGTTGGCAATCCGCTTCTTTTGCTCGTGAACCTATTAAAGGTTATCGTCCTATTAAAGATTATACTGCATATTCTTTTGAAAAAAAAACACCAACAACATCATTATTTCCATTCTTGTATGATGAATGGTATATCTTTATCTTTCATTATTTCATACTGTCCACCAAGTTGTAAAAAGGTAAGAGGGGATTGGAATTGATTGAGGTGATAAGAATAGAAAAGAATGAAGATTCCTCCTCCTTCGCCCCACCCCCTACCCCGCCCCCCGCCCTA
>JAWQUT010000236.1:805761-824669 GCA_033807755.1 Ellobium chinense
GGGGGGAGTGGGGTAAGGGGGGGGGGGCACGGCTGTGATTTGATGCAAAAAGTTGGCAAGCCCGCTCCTATGGGCCATTCTATAGACTGATTTCAGATGCAGTGTAAGTGATTTAAATATTTCAACCAACTTCATATACTTAACTGTGTCATTTGATCAAGATTGTCACTAAATTATATCTTAATGTGCAATCGTGCAAGAGCATTTTGCAGTGTCTATAGAGCTTAGCCGTGAAAAATCCATCCTGACTGAAAATGTTCTAATATAAAACTCGTGAAATGTCATAATGATCGCGCAGATACTTTCCCAGACTTCTTCCTCGACAAATTCATCAGTCTCAAGCTTATCGAAACTGCAGAGTAAAACACCAACCCCTACCCCAGTTTTCCTATTACAGTACATTTGAAAACTATTTAAAAATATGAATTTGACAATAATGCTTCTGTCAGTCTCGTTTTCGCAAATTTTCCCTGCTTGTAATAAGTTTAAAGTCTTTCGTTCCCGTTGCTGTTTGTTTCGTTCGTTTCAAGTCAACAATTTGAAGAATTTAAAACTCGATCAGCATTTTCGAGTCAGTCTCGCTGACGATTTCCTGGATTCTGGTACACAATTCCAAGAATGTCTCCCTAACGTGAAAGTAATGATGTCTTCGGTGCCAGTTCTGCCGTTTAACTCTCCCTCATTCCATTTCGCTGTTTCAAGAATTTTTCAACATGACAATACAGTAAAGTCAACTCCGCTCAACTATCATTTGTTTTATTGCAATCTCCGCTTAATGACAACTTTTATTTTCTGAAAGCAGATGCAGTTTTATATTCTCTATGCATAAATATCACTGGCTAATCGCAACTCCTTTTGGTGGCATTAATTTACGCGCTTCCAAGGTGATGTTGTTAGGAGGACTTTACGTATTTTTTATCTCTGTTCCCTGCTAACTTCCTTTTCCCATCCTGTACTGTATTAATATTACATGCAAATTGGTTTCCTCGTGGTGGTGGTAATGGTGGTGATGGTGGAGTGGGCGGGGTGGAGGTGGTGAGGGAAGGCGGAAAGCAGGAGCGGCGAGAAGGTCTATTTTTTTTTTCCAAAGCACATGATAACAATCTCTTCAAGTCCGGAAAACTGGAAACGAAGAAATTGTGAAGTAAATGACATATTTATATGATGCTGACCGTTTGGGAAATGTTTTATTTCTGCCTTTTCCGGTTCTCTTTGCTACGACACTACGACCTCTCAAGTTATGTTCTATTCTAGGAAACTTCAAAACTTCATAGCTTGTGCACATTCAATCTCGCCGGCATTCTCTCTTCTTATCTTAAAGCACTACAATGCTCTTATCCTAACGAATCTCAGGTAACTAAATTTTAAACAGCTTAATTATAATTTTAACAACTAACTTTGTTTAGAATTCTCATCCAACGTCCCATGTTTGAAAACTTTAAAACTTGACTCTTGCCTATTTTTATTGTTGCTGGTAATGTTCTCATGCATTTCCGTAAGTCTAGAATTAGATCATTCAATTGTCCCATCATTTTAAGCCAGATCTGTAAATCTTGATTTGACATGTTTAACGATTCATTTCTGCGTGAGGAACTCTGGTTGAACTTTCTGTTCTTGGAAAGTTTAAAAGCTGAAACTGCTTTATATATTTCAATTGCCAAGGTTAATGTCTACATGCACATACGTAATTCTAGTAGTCGAAACATTCGAGTGTCGAACTATTCTAGGACTGTTTTAAAGGCTTGATAAATAAGATTTAAGATTCA
Source organism: Ellobium chinense (assembly GCA_033807755.1). NCBI lineage: Eukaryota > Metazoa > Mollusca > Gastropoda > Ellobiida > Ellobiidae > Ellobium > Ellobium chinense. Next base: position 807,528 of record JAWQUT010000236.1, read on the forward strand.
CATGACCAGACACGTTCAATCGATCTGCTATTCTTAAAAACTGAAACTCAGTATATATCTACCTTCATAATCTTGTTGTCGCTAGCAATGTCCACATACACTTCTCGCGATTCTAGAAACAATTATTGAACAACAATTTTAAACCACTTTAAAATTCTGATTAAGGCGATTATAAGTTTAGCTCCTCATTTTATGAGAAACACTCACGCAACAGTCTTTGAAACATTTAAACTTGATACTTAATCCATCCGCGTGAGTGCACAATTGCATGAATGCGAGACTTAGTTACCTCACTATTATTATTATTAATTCTTATTGTCTCTGGCTCTGCACACATTCGCATGTTTACCTCTCTTGAAATAATTTTCTTCTTCTTCTTCATCTTCTGCTGCTGCGTCTTATTTTTCATAATTACATCAGTTGTCGCCAGTAGTGTTTGCCCTATTCGGAGCTAGAAAAAAAGCGGAGGTGTAGATATCCTAAACAATTTTTAACCCTGGATAAGACTTTTCTTTCAATCTCACCGACATGTCTTCTTACCCTGGTTTACTATTTTAAGAAAGTTTTAAAACTTGATAATACCTTTCTCTCAGTCCCGCCTGGCAATTTCCCTCTCCAAGATTACTGTTTCAAGAATTCCTAAAACTTGATAATAACGACTTGATAATAATGTTCCCTCTTTTTCCCCCCTGAAGTCTCGCTGCCACAGTTATCTCCCTTGGGCTATCCTTTCCTCCCCTTCTTAGCAGGCTCGGAATGACATCAGCGCGCCCCGTGATTTATAGTCTAGGCTCGCTAAAAACAGAAACCCCCACGTCTGCTTTGATAAAGTATCTTAACGGAGGCTCTTCGCTTTATAACGTACGGTATACCAGATATCTACGATATACGTACCGTATGTATATCGCTCTATTTGCTATCTATCTATATTGTGAACACGTTGTAACGAGAACTGAATGAGACTAGGCAGTGAAACAGAACTATACTATACAATAACAAAGTGCGGAGACAGTATAGGGCTTATTACAAACCCCTTGAGACCTCCAACGGCCCAGGTTTGATTTTGGAGTAACGATTGTGGGAGACGTGAGGACAAAGGCACGTGCTCAATTGTAGTAAGTACAAATATATTTTTTAAAAACAAATTTTCTTATATTGTACATCTGTCTACTAACAATAACCTAGAAAGCGTTGTAGAACTCATTCGTCTGGTCATTCTCATCAAAACTCACTAGATTATGTATCCACAACTTCACATGTAAAATCAAGCATTCATAGCTTGGTATAAAATTAGTTTCAGAGAAACGTAGACTATAAAGTTTTCATGACTGAAGTCAGGCTGAACTGTTATCTAAATGCTGTATACCAGTGAAGTAATAGTATTTAACTTTATAAAAGTTTTGACGAAGTATTTCACCAAATGGACTGAAATTGAAGAGCGGTTTTCCAAAACTCAGTAAATGCACTTTCGTGGAAAAGTGAGTTGGTGAAATATTCAGAGAATCATTTCTGTGTTGATTCGCTTAAAACCTCATTGAACTAAAACTCTGCACTCATTCAAATTTTACATCATGAAACAGTAAATAAAAATGTATGTATGAAGAGCAATATTACCTCAATATTATTTCTCTTTATTTCATAAACATTCAGAGACCACATACCGAGTTTTGGAAAAACGCTTTTCCATTGTTCATGATCTTTGTTTTACATTCCATGGTTTAACATGCTTTTACGTGCAGGGACTTAAAACTGTTTTCGTAAAATAACAAAAGTTGCATCTTCAGCCACGGTTATGATTTTCATGTGTGTTTCGATTTGCTAACTGTGGAAACAGCCTATGCCCCATTGTGCTGGTGCCACACTAACAATTCGTGGCGACAACTTGACATAATGAGTTCTTGTAAATGTACTCATTCACTAAAAACAGTATCGGTTGTAACGATTTTTACCTGCTTCACCTGTAACATCTGTACTTAATTAGTACGTGCTTTTGTGAGTGGAGTCAAATGACAAATATCCCTCCCACTCTATTAAGTGTTTACAAAACTTTCCCTTTGTTCGCCTTCATCATTAATTTACATTAGTAGAACTTTGCTTTGGGAAAGAAAGTATTGCAAGGTGGCTAATGTCCATAGTAGGAAAAAATTGGAAAAGGCTTTTCGTTTATGGCGGTCACATTTTAATGCTATCTTGCTATAATTTGAAAAATGAAACTATTTCTATTTTTGGATTTTTTTACGACCTCATAAATAATGGTGACAGCAGCAACAACTGTTGCAGTAACAACAACAACAGCAGCAACAACCGTTGTAGTACCAACAACAACAACAACAATAACATTAATATATATTTATATCAGTCATATGACATGATAGACTTAATAATCATGATAACAGCGACGCTGGTATTAAGGGAAAAAAGATTTGTGAATGGTACATTTCACTTTTTTATTAAAATACATGGAAACTGAAGACATTTCCTAATCACTTAAGAAATTAATCATAGGAAGTAGGAAGATATTGAAAATTTTCACATCAACTTTAAAACCTATTAATGCATAATATACTTCATCAAATTAATATTGAAGGGACTAATACTAATTGATGTAATATTCATCATCATAATTGTTGTAAGCTATATAATGGAATGGAAATAAAGAATGTACAAATTTTCATCAGCGTAAAAGTGAAATTATTTGATTACTGAAACAAGGTAATACATGTAGAGAAATACAGAAGATGATTTTTTTTTTTTAAAATGCCGATATTTCAGAGCATATATGTTGCTTCTTCAGAGTTACTTTTATTCATTCCTTCATTCATTCATTCATTCATTCATTCATTCATTCATTCATCATCATTCCCACCATCATTATCTTCGTCGTTGTTATTATTTTGTACACTAGCAATATGGAATTGTTCACAATAAATTGTACAAGTGAAGTAGACTAGTATAGGTTAAGTAAAGCTATGTGTCTAGATAATATTCAAAAGCCTCACATTTGGAACAGGAGTGATCCTTCGTGATGGGCCATCATCATTATCATCATCATCTTTTATTTTCTACAAATTATAATAACATTATTTAAGATTTATTGGGCAATACATAGGTTATGTAACCGGGATTAAATGCTATACACGCTCACAACAAAATGATCAAGACTAAAAGTGATTCTTTATGTTTGTCATCATCATCATCATCTTCATCGTCGTCATCATCATCATCATCATTATCATCACAAACTGTCAATAGAATCCACTTAATCTGTGTATTTGAAAGTTAAGGCAAACGTTTATTGCAATGTACAGTAGACAAATTTCCCCCTGTGTTCCTGCTTTTTTCAGGCTGGGAAGTGGAATATCATCATCACCACCCCCATCATCATCATCATCATTTTCAAAATAAAAAGGGCTCTCAGACTGTGTAAAATCGAAAAGAATTTAATAACCATCATCATCATATAAGAATTTTAAATTTGACAACTGTTAGAACAGACGTGAATATTGTTCAGAGATATTTATTTGTAAAACATTATTTTATAGGACAAATTTTCGACCTCAAAAGATTTTCTTGAAGCACATTATTATTCCTAGTCATTGTCATCATCATCATCATCATCATTTTCAAAAGGGGAGACACTTGAACGCAAAATATAATTACATGTTCCGAATTTTTGGGCTCAGCAGTCCTTCTTCAGGGAACAATTCAATTCTATTTATTAGCTCTTGCAGACAGAATCATGATCATCATATAAGAATTTTAAATCTAAGACTGTTAAAACAGACGTAATCATCATCATTATCATCATCATCATCATCATTTGTTTCACACAAAATAAAATATAATAGCGTCCACCAGTGTCGTACTTTACAATTTTATTTAAATTACAAAAAGAAGCACACAATAAGGAAATGTCAAATTTTCGGAACTGAAAATTCCTCCATCAGGAATAATAAATAACAATAATGACAATCATCATCATCATCATCATCATCATCATCATCTCGTTCATCAGTGGATGAGACAAAACAAAGAGAAAAAAAAAGACCTCGCTCATCTTTTGCATGGCAGGGCGTGAAAGCCACCCACCGTCCACTGTCAACAATCCCTAGCTTAACATCTCGAGCAGATGATGGGAGGAGAGGGAGTGAGTGCTAGACTGAAAATACTAGCACTCACCAACCAACAAGTTGCCGCGATTTTTACCGCTCAGCTTCATGTTAGCTAGCTGCACATGACAAGAATGCCGTGCGGATATTTTCCCCTAATCATACGCTAGCTAGCGACACGTTGCCGGTTGTACAGATAAAGCAGCTTACCATAGATCTTTTCAGGCTCTCCTCATCAAAACAGTCGGTACGGTGTCATCCAGCTGTTTGACTTTTTTATACCCGATGTTAATGTACGTTCTTGGTTCGGGCTTTATTACTCAATTATTGAAGTATCGACAATAATTTTCCAGTTAATTTGAATTTTAATCGCTTATTACACATATACGTTGTTTTTTTCCGGAGTCCATTCTAAGGTAAGAATCATTTTCGTCCATATCATCTTGTTGTCAGAGCAGTGCATAAAGTTTTTTTTTTTTTAAAGGTTGAAGGANNGGGGGGGGGGGGGGAAGCTGGGAAGGAGTCCGGGCGAGGGTACAAAACGCATGAGTTACATAATCTTCTTGTGATTGTCATAGCAACAGATATATGATGCCAGGAACATCCATAAAATTCCTTTCATAACTACCGAGTTCCAGGTTATTGTCACTATTTCCATGTTAGTACCCTAATTTTCGCATTACATGCGTTACTTTATCAATAAATATTCTGGCAGTCTTGGTTCTTTACGGGCAGCATTTACCAGTAAGTTCTACTTACTGTCAGTAGCCATTATAGCATTCTTAGAAGGAATTTAGTTACATGGGATTAGGGAGGACAGACGGACGGAAATATAGTATGAGAAAAAAAGGCAAGGAGAAGAAGAAAAAAAAGAAGGAACAAGAAACGAAGAAGAAAATTAAAATCGTTAAATAATAATAATAATAATGATTACAACAAAAATAATAATAATGATAATAATAATTTGGATTTATAGAGCGTTCGTTCCAAACGCTATGCGCACTTTATATCGCAGAATTTTAAAAAATGCATCATAAACACCCAAGCATTAATACCACTATAATTTGGTAAGATGAATATCAAGAGAGCTGGTTTCATGAACAAATACATACAACTGAATATACAATGGGTTCTTCATATTAAATACACATTTAATAAGTCTTCCTTGTTATTAAGTATGCACATCACCTTCATGGATTCATTAGTATTTTATCATTTCATTCTTCAATTGAACCTCTATAATCCAGTATGTATACCTCAATAATAAGTATACTTTTTTCTATGCACCAAAAACATTCTTTATATCGAGGTCCTACTGTAAATTAATAAATTGTGGATCTATGGACGTCATATATTATGTGCTCTTTTATTTTCGCACATCATTCTTAATAGTTATTACTCCTTCATATTTCTAAACCATTCACGGTGTATTTCAAACAAAATCAATTTAAAGGGTGCAGAAAGTATTTACAAAGGCAGCAGGAAATTGTAAACGGTAAGCAATTACCTGAATCAATTCACTTGTCAATCAATGGAGATATAATTAGGCCAGGGCTAAGTACTTAAAAATTGATTTAGAACATGTCGCTTTTGTTGCTGTCGTCGCTTTCGTTTCCATTGTCGTCGTCAACATTTTCACCATCATTATCATCGTCATTAAGTTGTTCTTGTTTGTTCATCTTCTGAAAATTCCGTCTCCTTTTTCTTTGTTCTCTTCATCGTTGGTCATCGTCTAGTGATATTTCTTTCCGCTCTTCTAATGTCTTTCTCTTATATCTTTTCTTTCACTCATCGCATTAACTTGGTACGGTACCTCCAATATTATCTCTTTTTTTGTTTTTGATTCATTGGTTTCTTTCTTTTTCTAAACTTCGACCTCTTCCGTCTTCTGCAGTTTTGTCTTTTTTTCACTTTCTATCTCTTTCTTACCCAATTCCCTCTCCAAACTCTTACTTTTCCTTCTTCTTCTTCTTCCTCCTCTTCCTCCGTTTTCCTTTTTCCTATTTCCCTTTTCACAACATTTCTCGACTTGATTTTTTTTCTACTCCTTCCTTACAATTTCATTTTCGTCTTACTTTCTCCTGTCCGTCTTTATCTTAAAATTTCCCCTCGCCACTTGCCGCCTTGTTCTAAACATCTTTAGAAATCACGTAGAAATATTTCATTACCATAAGAACACAGTTGTTGAAATCCGAAAGAAATTTCTCAAAACTAGGCATTATAGAAGAACACTGATGGAGAATGCATGACACGATTGTCATAATTAACATGTTAAACTTTGTTTTGTTGTTATTTGTTTTTGATTTCTCAACCTGTTTGAATCCGTATCATTTTTTTCTCGTCAGAATGAGCGCTTGAAATAATTTTATATCATCACCAACATCATTGTCACCATTGCCACAAATACAAGCGCAGACGCTAGCGTCTTTTCTCGAAATCTCTGCCATAATCATCAGCATAACCATCTTCTCATGACATAATCGTATCCTTACCAACATTTTCATAATATCTGTAAACATAAGAAATACGCAGTCAAGTTTAATGATATGAGAGAAAACATTGAAAGTTTATCATTTTCCATTAAAGCTAAATTTTGAAGCAGGAATGCTCATCATTATAGCAATCATCATCATCATCATCATCATCATCATCATCAACAGCATGATAAACAACAATAATAATGATAACAATAATAAGAGCAGCAACAACAACAAAAACAGCAACAACAATGACAACAACAACAAATCAACACAACCAGAATAACTTCAGCGACATTGCCACAAGATCTGTCCACACCATCTTCACCTGTTTGTACTCCACCTCACCTTTGTTCATGTTATTTTACCATACCGAACTTCCAGTGAAGCCCAAAGAACGTCCATGCTACACGCGCTGCATATCAATCTTAATCTTCTCTCCCCCACAGTGCCACCAACCTCAACATTTCTACAGCATTGAAATAACAACAGACTCATGCCATCAAATCAGTCAAAACTTAAATGGAAATGTCAGACCACGCCCTATGCCATTGTGTTTTGGGGAATTTTGTACTTGATAACTCGGCTCACACCGATTTTTTTTGGTGTGTGTGTTTTTGAAATTAAAAGAAAACTAACATAAAATAAAAACCAAGAATTTACAAAACATTGTCGGGGCGGTGCAAGGCTCCAATAGCTCACACCGATATTATTAATTGTGTGTTACGGAACATAATATGAACCCACGACAGGTACAAATAAGAAAAAAAAAAACATTTTTAAAATTTTTCATCATGAATGATGTTTATAGTTATGAGCCTACAATTATCGAGTGCTTAAAAATGTAATTTCTGAAAGACAGTCGAGATTGAAAGAATTAGAAGTTATTTGTAACGAGGACAGCGCATATATGATTTAAGTAACCCATTCGATAGTAACTTTAATTAAGGCCTTCGGAATCACAGTTACATGACTGGTCTGTATTGAGATTTGCGTAATCCAATTAACAGATTTTATTGTCCAAAATGGCAGCGACACCACAGGAACTAGCGAAACAGTCACACATAGTGTATGATATGACTATACATAATCTTTAAAATAATGCATAATATATAACTAATGAAGTACAACATTGTCAAAAACAAAGCGGTGTGTCTCGGTCTAGGAGAAATTCAGAGAGGACTCAGAGAATTTATTGAGATTTATAAGGTGTTGTACTGCAGTGGAATTAAACAAACCAGTAACTTTAAATGCATGAGGGTTTTTACGGTAACAGTGGGGAATGCACTGCTTCCGACTTTCTGAGAAAAAATTGTGCACACAAATAAGTAGGGGATTTCATCCCCCAGCGCGTTTTATCGCATAAGGGACATCCTTTTATACAGAGGAAATCATTTAGCATGATGTTTTTAATACATCGAGTGGTTCCCAGAATGTGTTTACTTAATTCCAACGTTTAATAAATGCGACAGTTCAGATCCTATGGTGCTGAAATTTGTCAGAAACTAGCGGATGGACATTGTCTCCTAACGATGCAAATACCTTCCATCTCAATGCCATAGTTATGCCGCAGCTTAAAACTCTAATATATATCTAACAACAGCATACCTGTCTTGTATATAATAAAGTATATATCTATAAAAGTCCTTTGAACTGCACTTAAAACGGTAATAATGAAGTAAAAGTAAAGGGGTACTAGAGCCATTGTATACCTGTATTCATTAACATATTATTGGCACCTGCACATAGTTTTTTTTTTTTTTTTTGTTCATTGTGACAAAAGTATACCACCCAGGTTGACGAAATTTGCAACACTAATAGATTATAATACATGTATCTGTTTTTGATGAATATGTTTTTCCGGTTTGATTTTTAATTTGGAAGTTTTCAGGTCACCCGACATGCTGTGACTACCAACACTGGTGATTGATTAACTCATTTAGTTTCTAAATTTGTCACGCAGCTTCTTTCTTCCAGGTCCTCTTTCTTTCTTCTTCATTGCTTGGCACCAGTCTTCGATAACCCCACACTTGTATTCATGACAAGACTTCAAAGTCTTAGGATTTCAATAGTGATAGATGATACCCACCTTCCCTGCTAGGTTTCCCCGACGCTGACTTTGGACACATGAATACAGACTAACAACATCTTTGACAAGAAAAAAAGAAGAAATAAAGAAAAAATGAAAAGTGAGCGAGACACCAAGTAAAAGAAAACCGAAGAAAAAAGAAAGAATCATTAATAGACTGATAAAGGAAGTATAGAATTATCACTAATTATGAGTAATTGTCATTATAGTGATAAACATTTTTCCAGTTCTGTACAGTAAAAAAATTCATGAACTGCTAAATTACGACTAATGATGTATTTTCAGTTACACCACGTAATCTAGGGATTGCAAGGATATTTTGATACATGACGAGTAATCATGCCTGAACAGAGCATGTAAACAAACCAACATTTGGGCAAGAATTCCTAGGTCACGTGATGGAGCTGAAAATACCTAAATGTAAAGTAAGTCTGTGTTCTTACTTCCAGTTAGCTTCATCTTAAAGTTCCCCGAGAATGGTTGAGAATTTGGATCTGTACCGGCCGGAATTAAAATCTTCTCTTTACGGGCTATTATGGAGCACATCTCAGATAGTAGTAAGTTGTAAAATCCAAGTGGTCTCATCCTTAAATTCAAAATTAAATATTTGTTTAATCTGTTCGTTATGGAAAATTATATGCCTACATAAACTCATTTAAAATTATATATCTTCAGTTTTGTTCTATCTTTACAATTGGTCTCCTTTCTGATATGTTTTTTTTTTGTTGCGATGTGTACATACAGGAAAGGAAAAACAGGGACAAGATCACGACGAATGAAAAACAATAAGAAAATACATGTGCAGAAGCTATCCTAAACAAAACGAGCAGGAAAGAAAACAAAATATTTACACCGTGTGTCACATCCATGGTCTTTCTAGGGACATCTTTGCATTTTTGTTGTCTTAATTTACTCTTGCGGACAAAATAACAGCAACAATGAAAAAAAAAATAAACAAAACAACATACACACACTAGACACAGCAGCACAACAGCAGCAAGCAAAATAGTTCATGGGTAGGACAAACAATGGCAGGTAAAAAAAGTTCCCCTGACAACGAAATGAGTAAGAGACACGGACGACTAAGAGACATTTCGGATGACACATTCTGAGTTAAAGGTGGTGAAAAGAATGAAGAGGATGCAGTTCGAAACAACTTTCCCACCAAATCTCTCATAAGAACGTACTACCATCATCAACAACAGCAACAACAACTGCAAAAAAGCAAAATGGAGATGCCGAAGAAGAAAAAGAAGAAAAAGAAGAAGAGGAAGAAGAAGAAGAAGAAAAAGAAGAAGAAATCAAATAAGAAGAGAATGAAGAAGAAGAAGAAGAACAACAACAACAACAACATCGTCAAAAGCAGCAGCAACAACAAACAACAATAACAACAACAATAAGAGTGGCAACAACTTTGACGACGACGACAATGATGATGGCGACGACGAAGACAGCAGCAAGAATCGCAACAACATCGACAGCAGCAACGACAACAACAACAATAAGAACAACAACGACAATAGTGATACAAACCATGACGACAAATTCCACACCTGTCGCTGCCTACACTGGAACTTAGACAAGTTAATCCCCTCCCTCCCTTCCTCTCTCCCTCCGCCCCCTCCCACCCTCTCTCCTCGATTTACAATCAATAGCTCATTGTCCGACCAAGACAAAGTCTTCCATTTGTTCCACAGTGGCAAAATATATTTTAGAGGCCGGCTCGATCGATAGAGAAGGCGGGAATTCACAATTCAAGCCTGTAGTAAACTAGCTAGCTGAGACCTCACACTGTGTGGTTTTTAGTCACAGAACAAAATCCCATCTCATAGTAGTGGAGGCTCATTCTGCAGGGTTTCAATTTTCAAGCAGGGTTTATAAGCAATTTTAACTATGATCTCATATCGATAGATAAGGTCACATGTTGTTATTACTTTTAGAATCACAGACTGGACTGCTCGCAAAGTACTGAGCTTTTTTTAGGGATATATAAGTAAAGGTGGGGGCAGATCTGGGTTGTCATGTTTATTTTAAAAGACAGGGACGCCTCTTTTCTTTAATGTTTGCTGTTATGGTGTCGGTTTGAATTGCAAAAATGCTACCCGGGTGGCACTAGTTTGTAAAGAGAAGTTTAAAGACTTGTAAATATGAACATGCTTCCTGCTGTGGAGTGGGGAATTTACTGAATCAGAATCCGTCTCAAAATGCCACCGAAAGGCTGAAAGCGTTCATTGACAGTTGAGAGCTTGCGCATTGACAGTGACAGTGGGATCTCTTACCATCGTAAGAAGTGCATTAAAAGCATCGGTGCTGAATGCACCCTTAGTAGGGTTCAACATAAAGAGTTAATATAATTCTTATGATGGTTAGAGATCTCATCGTTAATGCGCACGCTCTCAAATGCTAGAGCAGACTGTGTTTAACAGTAATAATTATTCAAAAGCAACACCATGAAAGGAAACTAAGATTCACATTTCATTTTTCTTAGATCACACGTCTTGCATAAAGTAATAAATTTTTAATGTGTTCCAAACCTGAAGTTCAAATTAAAATTCAACACAATGGCATGGGACGGCACTTGAAACAATGGTCCTGGGTCTCTGTAGGGAAGGAAATATAGAAGACTAGGAATAAGTATGAATATAAGTTCAAGTTCAAGTTCAAGTTCAAAACGTTCAAGTTCAAGTTCAGATAATATGCACTGAAACTATAAATCAATTTAATAACAATTCTTTAGGCGCATGGACAAAGTTGCGATTCAACAAGCTTGCAAAATTATTCTGTTTATGGAAAAAAAAATGATTTACTGGAAAACTTCCAGGTAAATAATTATATTTTCAGCTTCCTGCATGCATCAGGTAATGAAACTTGGGAGTTGAGGGGACCAACATATATCGAAAATAGTGTTGTTTTTTATTTCTTTTTTTGGTTTTTACAATCTTAGAATACAGCACACATTGGACAAACATTGGCTAATGAAATTTTATGACACACTTACGACAGGAAATGCCTTAAAACCTGTAGTAATTAAACAGACTTAGATGCTGACAAAGAAGATCCTCCAAGACATAATATTTTGCTTTGTTTTTGTTTCTTGTGCGTATCCTGTAAGAATTTGAGTCGCCAACTTGGTTGGACGTGTCCTCTGAAAAAGACGTGAATTTGATGTTCTTGTCTTTTTTCTTCCAGCCATGGTTGTTAAACCGCATCCTATTTTTTTTTCAGGAAACAAAGGAAATGTTTTCTGTTATTATACAGTGGAATGAAAAAGGGGTGGGCAGAGGATGGGGGTGGGGGGTGAGGGAGAGTGGTAAGAGACATTTTAAAATGTGTTTATTGGAAAGCTTGTTACTCTTTGTGTACTATTTTCATTACTTTGGCACGGGTCACCAAGTGTGTATGTGAGGCAATCCGTGGATAGAAATTGTAGCAATAGTTATTCTTCCGTTTAAAGCAGCCACTCAACTCGTTCTTTCAAGAAACAAAGAAACAAAGCTGTGATTTATAACTGATTTTAACCAAATCTGTCTCAACATTTCTCCGATAGCATGTGAACTCAGGTTTAAGCATGTTTCCTGTTAGGATGTTATAATGTCTATCCATCTTCTGACAATCTGTCCAATTTTTTTGTTTTGTTTTGGTTTTGTTGGTCCATTTTGTCTGTTTGTCTGTCCATTAATTGTCTGCTTATGTACTGTGCAATGGTAGAGGTGTTTTCATATTTTGTAACATTATTACATTGGCGATACACTTGTGAATATGAATATAAATCTTTACAGACCTGTAATAAATTTTAAAAAAGCACTACAAACTCAAATTTGTGACATCGAAATCACCGCACGGAAAGCACACAATGCAGTGTAAAATTTGCAAAAGTCATGTTTGAATGGGGTTTTTTTGGTGTTTTTTTTTTTTGCTTTGTTTTGCAGTTGTGTCTTTTGGGTGTTTTAGAGTACCACGACTGAACCACGAATCAAGCACCAAAAAAATCAAAACAAAACAAAACAAAAAATCAGATAGAGCAACGATAATTCTAATGATCACTCCCATTAATGTGGCTCTTTAACGCCATGCGTTCAGTATAAGCACTAATAGGAAAACTTCATGTTAAAAATTCTCATTTAAATGTGTCTGTTGTTAAATGTTTGCAAAGGAAAAGTGGCATCGCATATTAATTTGACTTGAGGGTTAGTTTTTTAATCTAATAATCATTATTGCAAAGTATGAATTTCCGAGTTGGCAATATATTCACCCGCGGTGCCGTTCAAGAGAACAGAGGTACAGTATATCTATTTGTTTATTAAGATGTTTATGTCCTGATCGTATGGTAGTAAGGCTGAACACGAAAATCAGAAAAGAACTAAAATAATCATTGTCGTCACTGATGCAGAGATGAACGTTTCATACATATAATATATTTTGCGGCCTTTATAATATGCTAGCATGCACGTATTTTCACTGGGAAAATGCACACATACAGTACATGACATAAGGCAAGATTACAGAAAGTGACACCTAGATTCAGTGGAATCCATACTGGCGACACAGCGACATTGCTAATGCTAATGTAAACGCAAAATGTGTTGTAGTTGTTTGTCATAGAAAAGAAAACTTTACTGCTTTTAAGAATTCACTTGACATTTCAAGATCCCCGTTATTTTTCATTGTAGACGAAAAACTGCAGTTTGTGAAAAGTTTGGTTGAGAATAGTCTAGTGCAATTCTTAAAAATATTAGAGATTAAATATGCCTTCACACCTATTTTCTTTTGTTTTTCTTTTAAATTAAATATATAAATCATTCTGTCAGGGATTTGGGGTTAAAATATAACCTAAAAGCCATACAACAGAAAAAAAGAAGATTACATCAGAGATTGCAAAAAATAATAATGCATTTTCGCAGCTTTCTACAAAAAGGCCAACGATTTGCCCTGTGGGGGGATAGTCAATAAAGGGAAAGTTCAACGACCGCCTACCTATTTTAAAATATTCACCCAGTCGCGTAGGGTTATGTAATCAATCTAAAAGTATCCATTCTCTGAACTGCTGAAACTAAATAGCGAACAAAGTAACTACAATGGGACAACGTACACTGCGGACATGACTTAGTGTGACCTACGGTAGTGGCCGGTGACGTGATGGTCAAACGTCAAAAAGAGTCGTAGATCACATGTGTTTGACAGTCATTAGGGCGCGTGCAGTTAGCATGAAAGTAAAGATCGAACTAAAACCAATAAGGTACGCCTTCAGTCTACGATTGATAAAATTTCACTTTTTTTTTTTTCATTTTGATTGGCGGGATTGCCACACGTATTGTGTGTTTCAACAAGAGACATAATTATTGGCTTTATAATATGATAGAGACTGTTCAGTCTTCATACCCCAGAAACCTACGGTATCTTTAATCTAAAAATGATCAGTTTATTCATCTTTCCGAAAAGCTAAACAACAACAACAACAACAACAACAACAACAACAACAACAACAACAACAACAACTTTTTGTGTGGCTAAACTAGGCCAGTCGACGCCTACGTTTTATTTATTTTGCGGCTCTGTTTCCAGTCACACCGCTTGATTACCATCAACAATAAAATCATTACTCAGTCAGTTATTCTTTCATGCCTCACTCTTAGACCACAGATTGTTTATCCTGGCTCGCAGATTCGGAAAAGTGAATTAGGTCTCGTTATTTCTGGACCATAATGACAAGCCCGGTTACTATATATATGTAACATGTCTGTCCCCATATATAAGTTCCCCCTAAAGGCCCATAATATTCAATACATTATGGTGTGTACTCACGCTCTATGACGTGCAGGCTGTGGTGATATGGGGAGTCATGCCCTGCAACCGATGGTCTGCACGGTGTTTTATAGGTGTGAGCCGTGAGTAAAGAAAAAAATATTGCATGTCGGCGCATGTCATAATCATTTCGCGACAATGTTTTTCCCATTTTGGCTCACACGTGTGAGAATGATAGCTGGACAGTGAGTAGTGTTGTATCTGCGCACCTACACAATTTCTCCGTTAATATAATCCATGTTTAAGCAAAAAAATGTTGCTATTCAAAAAAGAAATACACCTTTATTTTGAATCAAAGCAGTTATTTTGAGTTCATTTTCGAAATACAAATTCCTGGAGCCCACGAAAGCTTAGGGTTAGTTGCACAGACACCGGTATGGATTCTATGTAATGTATCTATGTTTCGTTATTGTTAAAGCGTAGCCTTGTCCCATATTTAACTGTGAAGCTTGCGTTATTATCAATCAAATTGACACAGAAAGTAAAATGGCTTTATAACCATCAGTAAAGAGAGAAAATTGTAATCTTAATTACAGTTTTGCCGGATGATTGTTGATCCTTTTCGAATAACGTCATTTGTTTTGTCTTTCTGTTTTAATTG
This sequence comes from Ellobium chinense, assembly GCA_033807755.1. NCBI lineage: Eukaryota > Metazoa > Mollusca > Gastropoda > Ellobiida > Ellobiidae > Ellobium > Ellobium chinense. The sequence goes on from JAWQUT010000236.1 coordinate 822,606, forward strand.
TTTAGTAGCTATAGTAAACTGATTCCTGTAAAGTTTGACCCCCATGTAATGCCTATACAAAGCTAAAAATAGTGTCGCGTATAAACTTCTCTGAAAGTTTTCCAAAACACTGGCCGATTGGTTCAGATCTACACATAATATGGAAAATTGTATTTATAGTGTTTTAAAATGTCGTAGCTCGCAAAATGTACTTACTGGCATTTATATATGCTCATTTTTGTGAAGGGGTAGTTTGGTTGGACAGCCAAATTACTTATTGAAGATTATTTTGGCCGGGCAACCATACTGAAGTTTTTCGTATCTGACACATCCCAGTTACATGCTTCTTACGGATCTTAAAAAAACAACAACGCCTTGACAACAGGAATTTACTTTTTGTTTTTTAAATCTCATTTACAACTTGGTGAACAAAGGTGGTTGAACAGCAACTGCAATGAGGAAAAGAAGGTTATTTATAGAGCTACATGTGAGGGTTGATTCTTTCATTAGGCTCTGAGTCAGTGTGGTCGTTCACTTAGCCAGAGAGACAAACTGCATGTATGAGTTAATCTTACTACTGAACTCACTGCCCTCACATGGACAGCAAGAGAAAGGATATTATTCGTAAAAAATTGTGTCTCGGCTAAAACGACAATCCAGCTAAACTACTCCGCAAGGTGTATTCTGACTGTCTAGCCAGTAAACTCCATTTTTTTGTGTGTGTTTTTAAGGATAATGTTTCTGAATAGTGAAGCGCCCAATATCCTTAGTTTTTGCCTTCGTAGCAAAGCTTAGTATAGAAATATGACCTACAAAAACTCACCTCAAATATGGTGAATATTGGTTTGTTGATCTATATACAAAAAATAATATTTAGTGCACACAACAGCTTGTTCACATGTGAGCATCTGTAGATTTATAGCTTGTTTATGCTGAGTGGTGCACGTTTTTTGACCAATGCTTCTTTAAGGGCCAACGGATTGTTTGACAAACTCAATTTCATTAAGTTTTTGCGAAAGCAAATACTGCATCTTAAATAGCTCAGCCTATGAGTATTTGTGTTTTGTGTTAGTGAGTATGTATATCAAATTTTTTAACCTCGTAAGTCTTGATTATATAGCTTATATAACTATATGAAACATATTTTTCGATATATTTTCTAAGCTTATTCGGGAAGACAGCATTGCAAAAAAGAGTGGGCAAATGAAAGTTTTGTACCACAAAGCTCTGCACCTTCTTTCCAGCATTTAGGTTTACATATTAGAAATACCCCCCTCTGACAAGCCCATAATGACAATGATGATGACATCATTTTTAAGTAGGAACTGTATTCTTTGAAAATCTAAAAATAGAATGTTCTTAGCTGCCGGACAATTATTTATCATGAACTTAAATAAGAAAGCCTCTAATAGATATCTTCAAACTCAAACATTCCCGTATATTCCCACGGACTAATACGTCCCAGATTTGGATTGTTTTTAATGTGTGTGAATACAAGTGAATGAAAGAGGGAATAAAGCTTCTCTTTAAATATTGAGATGACCCATCTTAACAGCAAATGTTAAATGAATTGAATTCAAATGCGTCAAATTCACGTATGGACAATTTCTTTAGCAACTCAACGGCCATACTAGAAAGACGCTGGTACCTGTCCCATATGGACCATAGTATAAGTCAAACAGCACCGGAAAGAATGATGGTGAGGGAAAACTGTCCACCGAAAATCGTTCGATAATCGGATAGCTGTCAAAGGGAGCTGGTGATTTACACTTAAACACCTTAGGAGGACTTGATCGGACTGGAGGTTCTGACTTGCTAGCGTGTGTCCGTATGTCGGTATGTCTGTTGCTGGCTGGGAGGGTGGGTAGTACTGTGTGTATACAGGTAGAAGGTGGGAGTAGGGAGAGGGTGAATATTAAGAGGAGGGGAGAGGAATAGAGAAGGTGTGTGTGGCAATGGTTGGGAGAATACAGCTGAGGAGGGAGGAAGGGAGGGAGTGAGAGAGAGAGGGAGGGAGAGAGAGGAAAGAAGCAGGAGAACAGGACAGACAGTGGCAGCGGAGGGAGATATCAGGAAGGAGAGTTG
>JAWQUT010000236.1:844094-857481 GCA_033807755.1 Ellobium chinense
CCCAAACACACACACACACACACCCAGCCACCGAGCCAAAAAACAACAACAAAAACATTTCTGAAAGTCTGTTTGACACCCCCTCCCCAAGGAGGAAAAAAACAAACTTTTTTTAAGTCCTGAAAGTCTGTGTGAGTAATCAACATTAAGAATGCACCATTCTGCTCACTAAACCACCCTCTAGACTATGCGACTGAAGGTCTAAAACAACATTCAAGCTGAAGAGTGCATTCAGGTCTAAACAAGATTTCCAGTCCGAAACTTGTTCAGCTCAGTAGTGAGTGTGATAAATGAGACTGGAGGTACTCATAACCACATTCTGGAATTGTTGTTTTTTTTCTTTCTCCTCATCTTTTACTGGCTTTGATTTCCAGCTTAAAATTCATGATTCTTGCGTGGGTGTTTTGTGCGAGCGGCTATGCTTTTGTGAGGCCCTGTTGTTCTGGTTTGTTCGCTGAAGTGTCTATCAAAAATAATCTCAAGTACTCTACAATGGATGCGGGAAAAGTGGTGCGGGTGGAGCGAGCATTAAGGTGCAAGTGGCTGTCATCTTGGAGCGATCTGTCAGGCCTGACACGTGCTGCTTTGCATATATTATTTATTTAAAAAGAGAACAAATATTTGGTCGAGATAAAAAGCTGTTCAGTTTTGGTTCCTTCTTGTGCCATTGCCACAAAATATTTTTAAAAAACCATCCCAAAAAACTCACAAAATTATAGAGCAAAACAAAACACACTGCTTTGGTCACGCAATGCTCATTGTAGTAATAGCTTAACTTATTAACTTTCCATATTAATTTTCTTCAACAGATAAGACTAGAACGGGTTTCTAGCCTTCATAAGTAACTTTAATCAGTCGTATAATGGTATATTTGTTGTTGAAAGGAATTTTGTTCTTACGTCTTTAGCAAGATTATTGGCAGAGCTGCTTTGTAGTAAGATGAATAAATTGTTAATTTAAGATTAGCCTCCTTCTTAAGCACAACATTAAATAGCCGGACAACCCCGGAAATATGACGCCATAATTCCTTTCCAAATCCCAGCAAGAAAAGACAAAGATCATCCGTGAACTTGAAAGATCATCCGTCTACTTGACCACCCATAGCTGATCTGTAAAGCTGAAATCTTAAATTTCAAAATACTGTTCTTTTTTTTTTTTATTCTGTATACAATGTTCGATCCTTTTAAACCAACCTGATTAGCCTCTATCCTAAATTGCAGAAGTCAAGTCAAAATAATCTCTTGACCTGCTGGAAGTTTGTCTACATACCGAAACTCAATTTGATAATAATACACAATTTAAATAGCGCCCACTCCTGTACATAGAGGTTCTGATGACATTACATAGATAGGTAAATAAAACTTATATGAAGTCAGCTCACACACCCAAGTAAACTATACTCTGCACATATATATATATACTACAATACAGTTGTATGATATAAACGATTTGGTTTCGCAGACTGTCATGGTCAATCAAAATATTGTCTAAACAAAAGCGTTTTGAGAAGTTTCTTAAAATTACTTTTTTATTTGCTTTACGAACATTTTTAGGCAGTTTATTAGAACAAATGGTCCTGTGGACGTAAAATGCGGAATTTCTTGGCTTCAGTTCTTACAGGTTAAATATAATTTCTTTGTTTTATGTTTTTTGGTTGGGTTTTTTTTTGGTTCTTGTTGTTGTTTTTCGTTATTCAGACCTCGCACTAAAACAAATGTCGGTAGATATAATGTACCGGTAGTGTAGCGCCAGTGGTCCTGCACCAAGGGAAATACACCGCACATATCGGTGCGGATCTGTGATATACACATGGCAGTGTTATGAAACAAATGGGACATTATCGCTGTGTGCTCGTCAGCCATTTTGGGGCGTTGACTGCGGAGATGACTGAAGGCTTGATTACACAAGATTGGTGGGTAAAAAAAGTCACCTGGCTTTGTAGTCTGTGTTGTGTTTTGGGCGATTAGCTATGATGGGAAGCTTGGGAGGATGGGAGAGAAAGAGAGGAGGAGATGGAAGGGAGGATGGATGGATAGATTGCAGGAAGGAGGAAAGGAAGAAGGTGAATTAGGTAGAGGTCAGATGTTTGTTGTTGTTGCATATCCTTTAAGCAATGACCTTTAGGCTGATAGATGGCTCTTTTCAGAAGTTTGCACACTCTGCTCACCCTCATTTGCCCCCCCCCCCCCCCAAAAAAAAAAGNCCCCCCTAAAAAAAAAAGAAACCCCGGGACTTTCAAAATTGCGTCCTCCTTTTGTTTCATTTGTCATTTTTAAATGCTTTGGAATTTTTCAAATGCTTTTTGAATTTTTATGCTATCATAATGAATTTTTACATTCAAGCTACATTCGTCACTTTTTGTAGATACGTTAAGTACAATAGAACCTAGACCCATAGTATGCCTTGGTACATGGAAAAAGTATACTTATTTTTGAGGACCACCTCAACAATGAAATGATAGAGCAGTAATGAGGCCATTCATGTGAATACTTAATAACAAGTCAAATGAATTCTTAATATCGAGGTGCCACTAAAGTTCTGTACTGAAATACAATACGACTTTTCATTGGACACCATCACTTACTGTTGCTCACAAAACAGTGTCTGTGTTACTATCGGGCTTGTTTTTTAGCTCTTCATAGACCTATTTCTTCACTGGACTCAGTATATATGTTTGTTAATTTGTGTTGGTTGGTCAAGCCATGCCTCGCCAATCTACCCTAAATTTCACTTTGACCCTTTGTATCAAAGACCATGCAAAATAAACACTGCTACTTTCTATTCTCATTAAACTCTTTCATCTACTGTTACNATGAAAAGGGGTTAAAAATTTGGCCTTCTTTTGCAGATCACAGGTCCGCACAAATGAAATCCGCTGAAGCCATTGGGAAACACTGCCTGCAACAATTATTTTTTTACAAATTCAAAACTGAATTTCACCACTTTTGCGGTGTGGTTTCATGTTATATGATTATTTCTATACAATCTGTCCAAAGGACAGATTTTATACTCTGCTACTATCGACTCGGATAGTCCAATTTTTTTGACCAATTAGGCTCCTGCAACCTTATTGTTGCTCACAAAACAGTGTCTGTGTTACTATCGGCCTTGTTTTTAACTCTTCATAGACCTACGTATTTCTTCACTGGACTCATTATGTATGTTTGTTAATTTGTGTTGGTTGGTCAAGCCATGCCTCGCCAATCTACCCTAAATTTCACTTTGACCCTTTGTATCAAAGACCATGCAAAATAAACACTGCTACTTTCTATTCTCATTAAACTCTTTCATCTACTGTTACCCAACATCTGACATTGTGTTGGTAACCTGGTTTCTCCTTACATTTTAAGGCCACAAAATGGACAGAAAATTAAAATGCATCCCGTATTTTTTTGATTTATTATTTTATAATTACTCAACACGGTTCGCCGGCTCTTGAGAAAATGTCTACGTAATTGCGGGTTACGTTGCGTCACAGACGCTGCATTTACATATTACGCGGGCTAATGACCCATAAATTACACTTGGTAGATTTACGCAACGTCAATTTTCGTGTCGAAAAATGTAATTTATAAAGGATGTTAACCCTCGTGGATCGTGTCGTGAGTGCAAGGGCACAAGTGGAATTTGAATAGCCAGGACTTTCACAAGGCTTTTGATCTCCAGAAGTATACTGGTTACAGACTTTTAAAGAAATTTTCGTCAGAAAGCAAGTTTCCTTTACGATTAATCAAATTAAGATTTGAAAAGGAGGTCAGTCTGTCTTAATAATAATATGCACAGTTGCCAAGACTTTAAGTTTTTAGTGTATTTCTAGAGTGTTGGTTAAGCTTGCTTAATTCCTTTAAAGTAATGAGAAACTGACAAGGGGAGTAATTTAGGAAGATGACAATAGAGAAAAGACTAGTCGGCCTTGTCTTAATGTGCGCGGCTGCCGTTGGTAGACAAAATAGCCCCTTGTTTTTCACGCATTATAATTTCTTTCTTCGCTATGTGGAGAGCTCTTTGTTTTCATTTTGCTCTTTTCTCACTCCGAGTCCGAGAGCGGTAGAAGGGGAGGCTAGTTTATGGTAAATTCCTTCTGTCATAGCAACAGTGGGTACGCACAGAAGGACAATGTTGTTAATGAGAATGCAGAATAGCGGTATCTGCTCTGATGCTACAGGTGGAGTGCTTGCAAATCAGCTGATATCTCGTTCTGCAGAATAATAGATCCAAATTTAGTAGATCACATAATCAAATTTTGCGTCTAAAGAAGTGAGCTTCAAACACAATGATATTATAAATGATATTATATCAGTTGCCACCTCTCCCCACCCCACCCCAGCCCTCCCACCCATAGGTTACTTAATTCAAGTCAACCAACTACAAGAGTTAAAGATAGACTGGAAAAAAAATAACAGAATGTTATTATTCAGGTGGATCTCGATTATAAGGCACCTTAGTATAAATACTAAATTGGAACCTCGATATTAAGTACACAGATAATAAGTATGCTTCGTTATTAAATATGAATTCACATGCTCAGATCCATTAATATTTTGTCATTTCACTATTCATGCAGACCTAGATACTGAGCACGCTTTAATTATAAGTATACTTTTTCCATGCACTAAAGCCAAAGGCATACTTGTTACCGAAGATTTACTGTATATACTGTGCTTTTTTGTCCATGCACAATGGCACACTTATCGAGGTTTGATCGGCTTTTTTTTTTGTTCTTTTAATTGTAAAGGGATTCTGTGTTCTTCGATCACATTCATGAAGCACTCATCCAGTGGGTATGTCTATCTCCTTGGCTCTCAAACCTGGAGTTACCCCGCTTGTTGTAACACAGCTGCACAGTGCTCTTGTCCATTGCTGCCACCAGAATTGACTTTCTCATATTATGGTAGGGTAAAATGGCTTTAGAGAAAAACGATTTTCACGACGGAGGGGAAAAAAATCGCGTTTCGTTTGTTGTTATAAACAAAAAATCCTGAAATGGAGGGTGAAATGGGTAAACTGACCAGCTGTCTTCTTATAGGATTATTATAAAATTATAGGATTTTTTTTTTCATGCGCAGAGGAATGTAGGGGAAAAAAGTACATGACCAGAATTTCATCACTGCCTAGCTAAATCAGTCTTGTGTCCGGTATCACCAGTTAAGATTGGTATCCATCCAAAAACTATTATAGGCAACCAAATACAGCTATTTTCATGCACTTCCGCATACTAGGAATGTCAGGCTCTACAAAACCTCTATAAGCTAGTGAAATTAAAAATTAATAAAATAAGGACATAACTAGCTTCAGGAAGTGACATCATATCCTGTAATAACTGCCGTATCATGCTTGTCGCGCGAAGTCTTAACTTAGAATTGTCGTGCCACACCTGTATTCTTTGTTTCGTCTGCCTTCCGAAAATCGCAATGGCATGGTGGATTTTTTATCATGTCTGCCTGCCGCCTGCCATATACTGTTACGTACTTCAGCGAAATAAAATGACTGTTATCTGTATTTATTGTTATTGTTCGTGTATAACTTTGTTTCATGTACCTTTGTTCTTACCATAGACTGTAAAGTTACTCTATGTTTGTTGTTAGAGAACTTGCTCAATAACGATGGGATCTCTTACCTTTGTAAGAATGATATTGGCTCTACACGTTGAAGGTTTTTATGATCGCATTCAGCACCGATGCACTAATGTAATTCTTACGATGGTAAGAAATCCCATCGTTGATGCGTAAGCTCTCAAGTCGTTGATGCGCAAGATCTCTTGTTATTGCATCTCAGTAGCATTTCACACGCTTCGTAGTGGCAAATGCACATGAGACTTTTCCCACTGCCAAACCAACTTCTATAATACAATAGTGAATAAAGCTCATCTTTGTCAAACCACCATATTATCAATGTGGTCAAGAACATTCTGTCTATCGTACTGTGAACTGAGATCTGTACTTTTTTTTTCTTGTTCCTTTCTTGTAGTAGACCCCCAGTACAAACCTATGTTGAGAGATTTCTATCTATTGTTCACGCAGGCACGCTGTAAATGGGACGCACACCTTTGTCTCATGCTTTCAGCACTTTCTCAGTAGCATATATGCGCCATATACTATAATAATATAATTCATAAATGACATATTATCCTTAGGCGTTTACAGTTCGTATACATTTTTTGGCCGCGGGTCCCACCTCACATAACGCCTTGTTGTTTCCAAGAAAGTAACGCATCATCTTTTGGGCCCTGCGGCTTTTCTTTGAAGTGTCTAGCGGTATGAAGCTACGCCTTGTCCGCGGCCAGACCAAGGATGAGACGTTGACAGATGACTTTCTGTTTGATGTTGGATTTATTCTCCGTCCCCGTCATTTTTCTTATCCTGTCTCACTTACTCTCCCTTACTTATAGACTAAAAACAAGTAAATACCTGTAGACCGGTATTACACTGTCTTTTTATTGCTACTCCGTGTCGTGGCCGCGTATGGAAGAAATATGGGGAGTCGCACTTTGAAGTATGTTATACAACTACTTTTTTTTGGAAAATGGCTCTTTGCTTAGGCTACCGTTTGTTGAAAGTATGCGGGATATATTTATAATCAATGCATACTGAAAACTGAATTGCTTGTTTGTTTGAGGGTCATTTAACAAGTAGGCGACTGTTCCCCGCCAATTTCAAATGCGGAAAGTATTTGAACAAAATGGCTGTTGGCTACAGACCATCGCCCTGTGGTGTTGTGGTTTGTTTTGGAATTAGATTTATTTGCTTTGATATGCCACTACTACTTAAGAATGATGAGATTTATAAGTCACGTTTAGACAGTTATGGTCAAAGCCCGCTCATGCGACTTCACATTGTAAGTACCCCAGCTGGCCAGATCCCACAAGGACATTATCAACTCTGTAGTGGTCCCTGGACAGGCATTAATCATTAGAATTCTGGCAATATCTTCCACTGCATGCGGACCGGTACCCATTTTATGATCATATTTTATTCCAACACGGACGAGATGAGCAAGATGACATCATGGTCTTAGAAAACTACCACTACTACCACCACCGCCGCCACCACCGCTAACAACAACAATAACAAAGATATGTTACGAAATGTAAAGTGTTTACAACAGTAAAACGCATCTGATACACTGTATTTGAAAACTGGGTGGAAGGGCAAACCTTGAATCAACCGAAGTCTGTGTTACAGCAAAGAATGTCTGTGCTTTTGTTGGGGGGGNGGGTCGGGGAGGGGGAGAGGGAGTGCGGTAACACTGGAAGTAATATGTCACAGAAAAATAAGCAATATTATTGTGTTTGAGGTGATAGTAGTGTTGGTCTATCATAACTCCCCTCCCCTCAAAATGTTTTAAGGTATCGAAAATAAGTGCGTGAGTGGTGTGGGTTGAGTGAGCAGCTTAACTTCCTTCTCATACCCTAAGCCGGTTTTCGGCACACATGATATACGCGCTGCAGACATCTTCCCCAAAAACAGATGATGGCGTTTGTCCATATCTGCTGGAACCGTGACCCGACACGGGGTGAGCTCTACATTGTAAATCGCGGCTCACCAGCAAGTAATCTCCAGCTTACACCCACTCACAAAAACGCATTTACCAAACTCCCTTGGTGTAATTACCTTGTTGTCATCCTCTGTCCTTGACCTTTGTCCATTTCTCCGCCCACGCCCCATGTGCAGCACTACACGCCCTTTATCCCCTCCCTTAAGCGGAGGGGAGGGAAGGGGGACACCTTCGAAATAGAGGCTTTATGATACTGATGTATTATCCCAATACTGCTTAAGTCTTGTAAAACCAGCGCTTGCCAAAGACGACCTACATGGTTCTGGCTCGTATTTGGGATCAACTTGTTATACTCTCTGAGCGTTGTGACAATTGAGATCTTGAGCATTAACGATGGGATCTCTAACCATCGTAAGACTTACACTAACTCTGCGTGTTGAACGCTACTAAAGGTTCATTCAGCACCGATCGCTAACGTAATTCTTCGATGGTAAAAGTCTCATTGCTAACGCGCAAGCTCTCAAACAATACAACTAAATAAACTTCACAATGTATAACATGTGTGTACATAGTTCGTTATTCTCTATTACAAACAGCTCTTAAACGTACTGGTACGTCCCGTAAATAGCATTCCCCTGTTGTATCCAACGTACCTAAACGTCCTATTTCTTATATATAATGAACAAGTCAACTTAGGCTAATGAAGGCCTAGTCATTTTGGTGACCTCAACACTTGCATGACATGAAGTAGCGAAGGCGTGAAAGTGTAGATTGTCTTCCAGGAGAGAAAGAAAAAATCGTATCAAAATTATACAGACTGTTCTAATGTTGATATGGTCGAACAAAGTCTATTCAGTTCTGTATTATTTGAAGGATGTCAGTATCTGTGTGCTCAACAGTCCCTGTCATCAAAATGAGGGAAATAATACATAGTAGGCATCGAAGGCAAGGCCATATTGTGCGATGTTGTCGAACAGAGAGAAAAACACAGTCTACAAACATCAGAGCACTAGTTGTTTATTAATTCTTTGTTCAAAATATTTTCTTCTCAAGCTCAGACAGTTTAATATTTAAAATCTATGACACAATATTGGGTAAATGTAGTCTTGATTAGCTTAAAATCTGTCATATGTAATGTTTATTTTACTGATCTTCTTGCCAGTTGCATTTAGTGACTTTACGCTCTCTCATTCATGTTCGCCTCAGTCGGGAATTGGACTGTGGCTTTTGGCCATGTATTCCGGTAAAAAGTTTTAAGCATGATTCGAAATTTCCAAAATGTAGCCCTTCCCACTACAATAACATCGTGCAGTATTTACTTTTCATACAATTGAATGTCACTTTGATTTTGAGACCGCACAAAAACATCAATTCTTTAAAAACGTCCATCATTTTCATCTCCGTTAGCTTGGGTTGACTGTGTTCCTCTCATCCCTAATTTGATGGTGCATGGCAATTTGGGCAACACTAATAGCGTATCCTCTTTGGGCACTCGGGCTTTGACTGTTGTAACCAAATAGGGCTTGAAATGGCATCACAAATGCTTGCCCATCTCCGGCCAACACAAAGGCAGGGCGTAGTCATCATTACGAGGAAGTCTATTAGCTCCCTTTGATTTTCATCGTCTCCAAGTGTATTAAGTGACTTTGATTCCCTTCTCGAGTGAATTAATTGACCCTGACTCTTTATTCATCCTCTGGAAGACCTCGTATCCCCTTCTTCCAACCCTGGCCAAATCAAGTGTTTGGAAAAGGTTTAGTCCTGGTTGTTGGACACTTATTTCGGCATCGTTGTGTGGCGGCTAGAGGCAATTTGCGTTGCCCTATCATTACAGAGCGGCGGCGACCTATTGAATGAGAAAGTTCCCGTGCAGGTACAGCGCAGGTTATTGTCGTTTGTTTGTTCTAACCATTATACAAGTGACAGGTGAGGCGGTGGGGGTCCACCTACACCAAGTATCGCCGACCCTTTTCCCCCTGCTGGGATCTTGTTTAAATGTGTCCATTTCTTCTCAATGGAGGAAAAAAAGGGACAGTGAAAGTCAACGTTGTCGGCTGGCCCGCGGTCAGCGACCCCCTGTCGGTAAAAGGGCCCCGTATCTCATAGCTGGTGCAAGACCTGAGTTGCGGACGACGCTGAGAGATAATCTTCAATGGTCACTTCAGAAAATGCGACCACAAAGGGATCTTTAGTGTGTGCTGAATGGCTTGAGCTAAATCCATTACAGTTACCCCTCTCCGTTGTGTGAAATTACAAATGGCGTATCAAGTCCTTCGCTCTCCTTGTTTGAAGATCACAAATGGTGACCAGCGGCGCCTGTCACAGCCAGAAAGGAAACGTTCTGCAATCCTCATACTTCCGGTTCACTGACACAGTGTTAGTAGGGAGAGAACTTGTCTGTTAAGGCTGATATTCTTAGTCTACGTGAAAGCTTACTTTCGGTTTAGTATGAATGAAAGAGCATCAAGATTATTTTACTAGATATTGAAAACAAACACGACACAGGCATATTGTTGATGCTGTGAATGAATGCAATAAAATTTTTAAATTCATTACCTGGTTAAACTGGTCACCTGGTGAGTTCAGTCGACTACATCAGTCCCTGGTTGTTGATCTTGTTTTGTTTATGTTCAGTAGTGTCTCGATAATAAATAATATGGCGTCGGTGTATATGAAGAAAATAAACTGAAGTGTACTTATTCGTGAGGTCCACGAATAATAAAACGAACAAAACAAAAAAAAACCCTGAATTTGTCCACGAGATATGTTTACTTAACAGCTAGGTAACGTGAATAAAATAAATGGGTCCCAAGAATCGAGCAGTCTCTATATATGTATGTAATTCACGTGGTCTAATATGGTCCATTAAGCTCGATCCAAAGGATGGTCGTATCATCAAGGTCAGACTGTAATTCCAGACAGACAGACAACCACACAGACACACACACACACACACACACACACACACACACACACACACACACACACACTCACTCACACAAGAAGAGCTGATTCAACTACAGAGTAGATATTGATAAATATTATAAACATGGTCATAGCCTTATACCAAACAGATCTGAACACAAGCTTTTCTCAGAAATGGATTAGGATGTCAGCTGATGCACATTTTCTTGATCTAAGAGCTGCATATATCATGTACATCTACTTTCGAGGATTACCACATACAATCCAAGTCTATTTGATTTTCGCTTGAAACATGTTAATACTCACTGATGTTTATACTTCTCAAATATTGAAAGAGGAAAGTAAAACTGCCAATATTTTCAAAGATAAGTGGCGTCCCCTTTTCTTCACCCAAGACTTCAAACAGAGTTCAGTAAAAGTTGGATGGAAGCAATAAAGGTTATAATGTTTACAGGTATGATTACTGAGCAAGACATAAATGTCTTCAAAAATCGTTCCTAACATGGTTTTTTGTTTATCGAGGAAGAAAGGAAGACACAGTTCCCAAGAATGAAGCCAGCAAACCTATCGAACGTCGCCACCCAAAATTTCCCTTGTATGGTGAACAGCGGGCAGGAAATTGAGTCATAAATTTCGTCTTAATGGCTCAACTTTTGCGAAACAACTTTTTGGGGGGCCTTTGAAGCTGGTCTGCCTTCTTTTAAAAAAAAAACGAAGTAAAGAAAAATAATGACTTACGGGATCAGTGTGTAATGGTTCCTTGACAAACATGCGATGGTCGCTTGTCAAAAGTTCCGATTAGAAATGTTACGCGGAAACTGATACATGTCCAAACGAGCCGAGGTTTCGAAATTAAACAAGATTTTCTAGGTGGTTCTGAAACCGGGACAAAGTCGTAGCTAGGATCCCCTTGTGGAAAAGAGGAAATGGAGAGTGAAAAAAAATTCTTATATCCAAAACTATATGCAATAGTAATGTTGATGCAAAACTAGGTAGATCTGTTCTTTGATAATATTAATCCATGAAATGCTTTCGTCCAAATTTTCTCCAATATAGATTTTTTTTGTTTGTTTCGTTTGCACTCAGAATGGGGAAGGTGAGTAAGTAATTACGTCCCTTGAATAGGATATGGGTAATCGACAGGTTTCTCTAGTCGTCAACGTAACATAGCTGCAGTCCCAGCTTTTTCACGATGCCGTGAGGGATAGGTCTTAACCGAAGCCAGATACCGTTACTCAGAATAATGCTGAGGCTGACTTGCATAGTCTCACTAATATCAGCCTCTCCTCTATCTGTGAGGTGGCCTCTACGTTGTCGTTTACGTTCAAGGAAAGCTGTCAAATGACGAAAGGCAAGAGTATTGGATAATTTGATAATGAAGTATACCGTAATATGTAGTATAGCACATTCGATATTGCTGGGTTTCTGGACTTTTATCTTGAAGAACTGGATTAAGCTGTTCTTTGGTCCAACAGAAGGATTGCACTTATGTTTCCAACTTCAAGTATTGGAGCTTCTTCCGCAATGACTTGTGTGAGGTGGTAAATCGTCCCGTACGATTGTGTTGTGTTGACATTGCCATCGATGGTAGTGTAAAGTGGAACTGAAGTAAGGATGTATAGAAAAAGTTCAAAAATTACTGCCCTCTTCATGTATTTTTTTTCTTGTTTTCTGCTTCCTTAAGCTATCCATTGATGTATTTTAATCTTCACACAAAAGTATCATATTATTAGAATGCATCTATATATGGTACCTTCAAGACGTCTTCATATACATTTCAGATATTCGAGAAAATCAAACATTATTATCAGGATAAGACTAGACAGACAGACAGACAGACAGACTGACCAACAAGCAGACAGACAGACAGACAGACAGACAGACAAACAGACAGACAGATACATAGACTACCAAAAACTTTTACGATCAAACGATAAATTATTTCGAAAGTTTGTCTTAGGTAGCGGCCTGTGTCTCGCTCGAGCTATCTATCAAATTTTATGAAGGGCACGTCAGTATCGCTACGTCAGTAACCTCATCACAGTAGATTCACGACTGTTTACCCCCTAACATCATAGTATTAATATGCACCTCACAAGGCAAAACTTTGGTCGAAGGAGTAAAAAAAACTCTATCAGTTATTCGAAGACCATAACTCAGTCATATGACTTCAATGCCTCAAATAATGGACAGGATATGATGCAGTCGCTGAAAAACATCGTGGATTTATTTGATGTCTATAGCTGGGCGTTTACCTGAAGCACGGACATTCAGTAAAATGAGAAGGCTACATAATTTCTATCTCATTTGCTGTGCATTGCAATGGGTACTGCCATACTGACGGCTCCCCATTATAGCGGTCCTCCTGATCGCAACTTTCGCTTAATTGCAACATTTTATCATATTAACAGAATATTTTATCTTTATTTTCTTAGTGAAAGTAACTGAGTAATCGCAGTTTCTTATAATCGCAACTTTGTCTGCGTTTCCGAGGATTTGCGATTAATACAGGAGTTGATTGTAACAACGATGTAGACGCCAAGGATAGGACCAAAGACGACGATGACGTTGTCGGTGGTGGAGGAGGAGGCGGCGCCGACGACTGCAAAAACGAAGACGACGCCAGAATACCTGCGTTTAAACGTCGGTTGCGCAATCTTTGAGCAGTGAACGTCCTCAAGAGCGACGTTAATGAATCTTTCTCGTGCCTAAAGACACATAAACTCCACGTACGCCATTCCTGCCTATGAATGTGAATGTCAGTCATCGGGATGCCAAAACTTTCCACGCTAAAATTATCATTTCAAATTGGCAGATACTTCCCTCACATTGCTCCCGTAGTGCAGGTTTCAAAGTGGAAGGAGCATGATGGCTGTTGAAAATGGAGAAAGAGATAGGAGAGGTGGGGGGTGTGTTGAGGGAAGGAGAGTTGGTGTGGGGGTCGGGGAGGGTGTGTGTGAGTGAGGGG
>JAWQUT010000236.1:878412-900950 GCA_033807755.1 Ellobium chinense
GGGGGGGGGGTAAGTGATGAATCTGAATGCACATGAAATTGTGTATATTAACTATTTTTGACTACTTCGACTTTTAACTTATGGGGTGTGAATAGTAATTAACAAAATGTTGGTGCTCAGTTGTCTTGTCCCAGTTGCTCGGTTGTCTTATCGTTGGTGCTCAAGTGTAATGACCTGGTGCTAAGTTGTCGGAGTCCCCACACGTTATGTCGAGCTTCTACTGCAAAGTAAATCTCATAAAGGAACAAATGAGCATTTCAAGTGTAGGACTGCTGTGGTGGATACAAGTATAAACATCTTCGGGTCTACATACCTATTTACTTTGGCATGGACAGAACATGATAATCAGATGTATACATGTAAGCAAACAGACAGATACGTGGGCGTGAACGAATTTTGTGCTGTTTTGTTCCAGCTACAGCTACATGAAATAGAAGATAAAATAGATTTGTTAGGGATATAGAGTTGTAAATTACGGATATGTGATAAGGAGAATTTTATTTATCAATATTCACAGTTGATTTAAAGTACATGTACAGACATATATCCAAAAGCACACATTGAATATATTCGAACAACTGTCAATCATGTAGATAAATTGTTATATATCTCATACATCTCTTCTCTCCTTCTATAATCTTCCCTCCCCCTCTCGCACGCACACATTTACACACACGCACGCACACGCACACACACACACACACACACACACACACACACACACACACACACACACTAACACACACACCGAACAAACATAATACACTTGCAATTACAAACACAACAACTAACAGCCAATTCTAAGTCAACATTTGAGAAACAAAAGAGAGAGATTTACAGCATTGTTTTTCTAAATTAGTGTTCAGTTGATGTATAACTAAGAACTCAGTTTTTACAGTCCTGCGGGGTATCAGTGTTCTTGCCGCTATAGTGTGTGGTGGTGCATGGAATAACTATAAAAAATAGAAAATTCTCTTACTCGGAGAGCGAGGCAACAGAAGATCTTCAGAGAAAGATACCCCCGTCTAACAATTTTCTGTCCTTTGACTTCCTGCCACTCTAAAGGGGCTGGGCCACACTTGGGTCATGACTCCCAAGTGTCCTTATGTTGATTTTTGGACATTTGGGAGTCATGACCCAAGTCATGTGTTGGTGCATGGAATACCTATAACTTAATACTGAGGTATCCTTTAGTTCTAGGTCCACCTGAAGATGAAATGAAACAGAGAATAATAACGAATCCGGTGCTTGTAAAATTCACACTTATGAACAAGGTGCACTAAAACATAAGTACTTAATATCGATGTTATGCCATATAAGAAAGATGGACCAATGATTCTTACGTACTGATACTGGAAATAACGCATGTGTGAATGGGTTACATTTCGTTCAACACGGGAGGTAGTGCCATTTGCTTTGACTTAAACAAATATAGTTGCTTGAAAATAATCAACTGACCATTTGACTTATGAAGTTTCATTTTCTTCATTCGTACGTATAATGGTGAACGTAATGGGTTTTCTGGATGCTGGTGATGACAGACTAGTGCACTTTTGTTGATGTTATCTTATTTGGTTCATCCTTGTGTAAAGTTCTCATTGAACACAGATAGCTTTCGCTGGGCTTTATCTTCGTATGGAGGTTAACATTCACTATCAAAAGTCAAATTTAAAATCTGTAGTGATTATATGATTATATTGTTTAGTTGTTATGTATGTGATTACTGTGCATGGATCTCTGGTATTATCTATATCTTGGTGCTGTCCTGTTGACAGTGTATATTATTATCCTGTCGTTCGCCCATGTACCACAGTCTGGATTACAGCTAAAGAAACGTGTTAAGCTTCTTGTCACTGCTAGAAATGTAGAAGAAATGAAAGAATATCAGACCGAAAATTGCATGATATCAAATCAAATTTTATGAATGAGTTTAAAAAAAAGCCGCTTGCACCCACCACCACCACCGCCACCACCACCACCGCCACCACCAACAACAATAACAACAAGAAGAACTAGTCTAGAGCAATAATTAAAAAATATAAAAAAAGGTTGAGAGGAGTATTAGAAGAAGTAGAGAAAAGTCGAAGAAAAATAACTCCCCCATCCCCACCCCCTTTCGAAAAATAAAAATAAAAACAAGAGAAAATGAGATTGGAAGTAAAAAGACTTAAAATAACAACAGGCCCACCCACAGAGCACAGGGTCGACTTCTCTTAATAATAACCGACATAATTATGGACTTAGTGTTGTTTGGAATCAGCAAGTCAGTTATTTGAGTGGTTGATATCATGAAATGATTATAAAACTATCGGGATACAATAATGCAAGCCCAGTGCAAATCTTGGAATATCGCCTTGTTTGTATTTAATCACACACTGTCGAAAACAAGGTCGGGTCCGGGGTTTGCCCAGTGAAAAAAAAACGTCCTGCTTTATTGGGTAAATAACATCAAAGACACCGCTTAGATTGTACATTTTCAGATTTTTTTTTTTTTGTACGAATAAAATTAATAACGAAGTTTGATGTGTATATATATANATATATATATATGCTTTATAAAAAAGATTCAACTGTTAGTTCAAGAAAGAAAAGGAAGATGTTGAAAAAAAAAAAGAAATTACAGATTAAATATGAGTGAAAGAGAGGTACACAGTGTACTATGTTTATTTTCTTCAAACGGCACCGTGGAATCTTGTTTTCAGGTATTCACTTATTTTAGTAAGTAAACCTTATTATTTAGTATGTATTTCTCATACAGGAAGTCCCTACTACTCTATCAATTCATTAGTCAGGTAGATCTCGATATTAACTATATCTCACAATAAATAAATATACTCTTTCCATGCTTCAAGGGCATACTTTATACGTGTGTGAAAATAGTAATTTTTTTATTAGAATAATGACTGAATTCAAGCGAAAATAAATCAGAGCTGTTGAGGGCTGATTGCAGCAGAGTATGTGTTGTTTTGATTTCTGTAGATTTTATTCTCTATGATTATATTTATTCTTTAGGATTTATAGAAGCGTACTGTGCTGAAATGCCCGGAAAAAAGGCGTATAAATACACCAGTCTTGAATCTTGAATTACATCGAAGTTAGACATTAGAATTATGCTTGTCCAGTTGTATGTAGATTAGCCAGCAGTGCGTAGGTTGCATATCAGCGAGAGGACGAAAGCGGACCCTGCATTAGATTAAAATCCACACCGTATTACTTGTATGTTTTGTGTGTGTGATTCAAGCGTTGGTTGTAGAAGTGTTTGAGGGATACAAAATGTTGGTAAAGATGTAAAATAGTCTAGTCACCTTGTAAAGTTGTAAAACGTCAGGCAGCAATGATGAGTGTTTACAACAAAAAATAGCGGTGGAGCTGCTTCTTTTGTGAGCTAGAACTAGAAGTGTTGGTCAAGCCATGGCTGTTTGTGTTGTTGTATAGGAAGTTTGTATGAAATGTGTATGTATGAGGGATGTATATATAATGTATGAGCGGAAGTGTGAGAAATCATGTTAATGTGTGTGTGTGTGTGTGTGTGTGTGTGTGTGTGTGTGTGTGTGTGTGTGTGTGTTTGTGTTTACACGTGTTGATAATGCAGGAATTGTGCATAAAAGATTGGAAGATCAATAGAAATGTTTGTATGTGTGTTTGTGTTTTGAAAGGTTTCTCTAGACTGTGTTGATAATGTAATAGTGGGTAGTGTGTGTAAATGGGGTGCTACTTTAAATAATATCAGTGTGTCCCGTATGTGTAGATGTGTCTACCAATCAAAAGTGTTATTAAGATAAGATTTGTGTAAAAATATGATGCAAGGAGAAATCTATAATAATGAGTAAAATAACATGAAATGTGAATTTTATTGAAAATGTCTAATCATAATATGGAAGATGAAACCGAGACAGAGGGTGTACTCTTGTAATGTGTACAGAGCCTGAGAAAGGCGTGCAGGGTGTCTGTTGCAAGTGAATATTAATTTATGTACATTGACCATCTATGTTTAGACGGATTGCGGGAATGAAAGAAGAAAAGAAACTGGGAAATAACGGATGAAACGGGAAAGAGAGAGAGAGAGAGAGAGAGAGAGAGAGAGAGAGAGAGAGAGAGAGAGAGAAAGACAGAGACAGAGTAAGGGAGAGAGAGAGAGGTGTTAGTATTCAAATATAAATGTGCGTATTTGCAATTGAAGAGGGTTTCTATAGTTTGTACACATGTAGATTATTTTATTTATAGAAATAAAATATTAAAAAAAACAAAACAACCTAAATCCATGTAAAATTTTCACATTTTTTTTCCCTCGACCATGCCTTCACGACGTTTTTTATTTTTCTGGTGCCTTGATTGATTCTTTCGGCATGAGACACCCTTTCACGCGTGCTTGCTTGCTAATCCAAAATCAATGCTTCTCTTCTTATAGGTCAGTTGCGTTCATCGTGTTGTTAGTGTTTTAGGTATTTTTCCCTTGCTAAGTGTATAAGATTGTCGTTTTCATCTAGACAAGTGAAATAGTCATAAAATTACTTTGCTGAATATTTAGTTAGTTTTTACTGATTTATTAACAAATTCAATAAAATGGTGTAAAACCATGATTATAAAATATGAAATAACTCCTGTCCTTTGAAGGTTAAGCAGCTTTTGTAATGTAAGAGGAGAAATCTACTAAAAATGAAATCCCGTCAAATGTGTACTAATCATAGGAATTTAGAGCACGATCATTTCTACGGCGAAATACTGGCGAATTTGAAATTTTACATTTGCTATTAATTTACTGGCAATATACAATAAAGTGTATTTCATAAGAGTAGTGCTTTATAGTATTTAATATCTTTTTAAAGAATGTGATGAGTAAGGAACAAAACATAGCGAAACAATTCCAAATAAATCCATAACAGTCCTTCGCAAAAGTTCTATTGTTCCAGTTCCCTTGCTTGACTGATTTCCCTTCGCAAAGTTTTCATTGGAAATTACCCCTCGCCCATTGGCTTGCCGTTTAACGTTATCGACGATTTCCCCGCCTCCCAGTGACAAAGTGGGCGGGCTCTGCAAGGCGGGACAGACGAGTCCAAACTGACACGCGGGGGTAAAAGATGTGGCAAGGTTTTGACAAGCGCGAGAGGCGAGACGCCGATAAACCTTCGAGATGGCGTGAAAACCGACTCGCCAGCTCTACAGGGGTAGATTAGAGAGCGAGGGGCGGGGAGGGCTCGGAGGGTAAAAGCGTCAGGTTGGTATGGTGGTATGGGGTGGATTTGTAGAAGGTAAATCAAAACTTATTTCATAGGTAGATAGGGTGAGAAGATTTATTTTCACCTCTTTATCGCCTGAAGCTTATGATTGAAAATCTTGAGGTTTTTGATATGGCCACGTTCACCTTTCAGGTATTGCGCCAGGATTGATGGCACTTGGAGAAAATGATGGGAGGAGGAAAGCCTGCCTCGTTTGTCGTTACTTATTTACTTTTGCGATCTGTTTGCTTATTTGTAGACATGGCTGACTGCTTTTGAAGGGAAAGTGTAATTTCATTGATAGACACAACAATAATAAACATTATTCTTTTCTCATAACCCGGTTTTCAAAGTTCTTTCGGTGGTTTCTTCTTCTTCTAGTTCACCCTCCTCCTCCTCTTCTTCTTTTTCTAGTACACTGTCCTCCTCCTCTTCTTCTTCTTTTTCCTTCCTCTTTCTTCCTCCTTTAGTCGTTCACTTAAACATTTTATTTTTATCCCCAATCGATCATTCAGTCTCTCATTCTTCTCTATTCGCTTCCATAACTTCGCCAGTGTATCAAGAGAGAAAGGTGACGCCGCTGAAATGACAGACACAGTACTAGCAGAAACGTTTCGTGCCCATTTCATCCCTTGCCTCACCCTCCCCCCGTCCCCCCTCCCTTCCCACACACACACACACGCCTTTACATTTTTGCTCTTGTAGATCTCTCACTTTTACGCTTGTTTCTCTCTCTCTCTCTCTCACTCTCTGTCTCTCAGTGTTCTTCTTTCTCTCTATGTCCATTTCGTTAATACTCAAACCTCAAACCACATAGACTTCCACAGCATCATAGAAAGTGAAAGTCCCAGCGGAGGAGAATTTCCATTACCTACCTCTTTCTTTCTTCTTCTTCTTCTCTTTCTCTTTCTTTTTCTCCATATCCTACTTGTCTCTTTCGTTAGTACTCAAGCATACATATTATGCACACAGATGCTGCACAGTGTTGTATTTTTCGCTGTCTTCCCTTTCTTTCTCTCTTGCACCTTCTTTATCTTTTTCGTTTAACACTCCAGCACCCACCCACCCACTCACACACAAACAAACGTACTCACACATACGTCACAGCGCATAGCCCCGTTGTATTTCCATCATCTTCCTTCCACCCCCCAATAATGCTTTCTCGCCCCCCGATGTCTTGTGTTTTTAATTCGTTTCCATAGCCTGTGAAATTCCACACCAATGTTTCCTTCAAGACTGCGCTCTCCAGACCAGCACAGTGGCGCCATGCTAGAATTCTTTATTGCTGAAGACTGATTTCCTCGGTTTTTCGTCTTCCACATCTCATTCCCGGTTCTCCTTTTGATATAACTCTCCGGAGATTTTTGCGGGTCCGCTTACTTCAGCTGACTTGCAAGCCTTTCTCAAAACATGGGCGTTCATTTAAGATAGATTTTTAAACGGTTTATTTTCAATGTTTAGAAAAGAAAATCCTCCCCAAACTGCTGATGTTACAGCATGCCCATGAAATTGTTTTTGCGCTCGACTGATTGCGTTTTCGGGGCGCCACGTTGAAGATGTTGGCACAACAAAATCGCGTGCTCGCATAATGAGGAAAGATTTAACGTTGGCGACGAGTAGGTTCTATGATTACTCCATTACAAGGCGACTAGAAGGGCAGTTTGTTTGTTTTATTCTCTTCTGGATCACGTGACTATTCTGTCACAACAAGAAGTCTATCCTTATAGACTCTGGGATCACCCGGGAACTCTCAGTCAGCTTATGCTAGGTATTGCGATTATGCCTTCTCTTAAGCTTCTCTTCCGTCTTGTGTTTTTCTAGAGTTTACTGAGACTGGAGCACACTTAGCCCTGTTGGGAATCATCTTTATCGCATATGTACATACATTAGAACGAAGAAAGCAGGAGACCAGTGATCTAACTTCATGAGCATGGTACACTGAAAGAATCAAATTAGTTTTCTTGTGTCATAAAAAAAACCTTGTCTAACAATAACAGTTTGCAGTGCAAAGACTGTTACAAGAACAATGACCGTATGTAGGTAGATTAGCAAACCCTATTTTTGCGGAAAGCGAAACACGAGTGGGAAGTTCTTGGACATGGTAACCCTACCGTACCAACACATCCTCTAGCTTTGCATCGTAATACACGTAGCTCTCCGAATAGGACCACCTTGCTCTAGGGGATGGTAAAACAAAAACAGATCAGTCATTTATTATAGATATGTGAAAAGGCGTAACAAAGTTCCTAATTTACTTGTATTACTTTGTGTCACATTTACAGTCTCTAGGTTTTGGTACATCAATTTGTGTGTTCCCTTCTCGGCCTTCAGCATTTCTCTATTCAGACTACATAATTATGAACAGCATATTGAGGTATGCAACAAAAATTGTCGTATGTTCTTCAGTAAACCGCCATAAGATACAGACATATTCCTTGCGATGATAATAATTTCCTTCTCCTCACGGTTCATTCCTTTTCTCATTTCCTTTTTGAATGCCTACAAAAACAGGAAGTACTTCCACAAGATCTGTGAGACAATCAAGGTCAAAATGCAGCTTATCAAGGAATCGGTTTAGCCATCAAGATTTGAAATAAACCCAAAAACATGCTTCAAATAAAGTTTTTTGGTAATCATTGCCTAGCTGTATAGATCTACATCTATACTTATTGGGTCGCTTCCATTTCCAAAATAAAAGTAATTTTTTTTAATCATTCTTTTAAACTGTCTTTCTCTCTCTCACTGCCTATTCCATCCCACAAGCTCCTCTAAATCCACCTTCTCTCTCTCTTTCTCTTTTTCTCGCCTTCTTTTCATTGCCACTTCCTTTTCACTATTTTCTCCAACCCCTCCCCCTCCCTCACTTGCCCAAGTTCAACTTCCCTACACTTTAACATTTTTTTTCCTCTCCATGTGTTTTTTTTGCTTTGTATTTTTTAACGTTTCCCCTCTTCTTTTTTTTTTTTCATTTTTCGGGGTGTATCTGTACCTCTTTCACTCAGACATCCTATTTAGATTTTTATCTCTTTCGTTCCTAACGTCAGTGACAGGAGAAATAGAACCGAGTGGGATCCATTTCCATTTCATTTGCTCGGAAACCTTACACCAAAAAGCTACTTGGAAAATGCAAAACGGCGACAGGGACCATACACCGCACTAAATCTAACTTTCTAACCTTTATTCACCCCGTTTTCCGCGGCCATTTCTGAAAAACAAAAAAGCAAACCACAAAAAAATACATGTAGATCTAGTAACTTTCTTTTTCCCTGAATTTGGAGAGAATAGTCGTCGTCTTCAGGAATGGATGGCTAGACAGAGGTAAAGAGTATAAAAAAAGTATAACATTACGTTTATCATCATTATGATAATCACTATCATCGTCAGCAGCAGTAGTAGCAGCAGCAGCAACAGCAAAGGCAACAAGAATATCATAAGTCAAAAAAATACATGTTCGTCGTCAATATGAACAATAGTGGCAGGAAAAACAACATTAACAACACCAACAAAAACAGCAGCAGCAACAACAACAACAAAATTACAAAATCAACATTACAACACTGATGACATGTCTAGTCAATGACAGTGACATATTGACTGATCAGATCATCTCAGTGCGTTTTTGACTATTTTTATTCACATCAGTTACAGATTTCCATGGTTTTTGTTTCATTGTTTTGCTCTAAATCACGAACATCGGTGGTCAGGCCCGATCTCTAAGGCGGAGTCTTTATATAGTCTCTGACTCGCTGTCATCACTAATTCTCTTATTATTTAACTTCAATCAACCTTGAAACTCAGGGTAAGTCTGACTATCATGAGAACAGAATCTACGATATCAGGCATATTATAGAGCACAGCCATCCCAGTCCACTCCACATTCGGTACACGTCCGAGGATCTGCCTTGGCTGATTATAAGGTGTCGAATGGTTTTATAATTGGCTGGCTAAGCATTACCCTTGGAATCAGGCTATAAATACTGCGGTATCAGATCCGATGACATGTGTTTCTCCTCACAATTCTAAAATGTTGTCGTGATATTTTTAGTCAAGTTAGAATTATGAGAAACGACAATCGAAAAACAAAATGTCTTCAAAAGCCGAAGCTTCATCATTCCATTTCTGAACCTCAAAGTCTAGTCTAGCTAACCGTTTTGTGATTTAGCGCCGCGCAAAACCCCCCTTGAGTCAGTAGCGAGGACGCAATGGGTTCTTCTCACTCGTTTTCGATTCTTCGTCAGCCTCACGCTCACGCCAATCTGACAAGAAGCGCGCGAAGTGGGCGGGGCTCACGTCCCCCCTGCTGACACAGGAGTCAACTCGCCCGGCGCTGGCGCAGTCTGACAGCTCATTTATTATCCTGAGCTCGAGAACGGCTCGGGTGATTGACAGATTTAGTAGCGCTATCCACGAGTCGCGACAGGCCCTGTTGTTAGAGTGTGCTCGTGTTGACGGCTGGCCGAGCGGGATGGAGGGCTAGAACGGGCTGACAGTTTGGCCTCTTCCATGACAGCTTTTGGATTTGTTTGTACACGCGGTATCTACTGTGGAGAGACGGACAGCATACTAGAGGTGACCACTGTTGCGCAACGGCCTTTGGACTGACTGACTGCCCGTCGTGCGACCAATGAACGGATAACGGATCAAGGGACGGAGCGACGAACGGCCGCACGCCACTTATCCTTCACTCGCAACAGTACAAACGAACGGATAGACCTACCTACTCCGATCTTCCCTACATGTCGGAAGATTGAAGAGCTTCCAACAAAAGGCTTAGCCATGTATTCCGTTGTCGGGTAGGTGGGTGCCTAGCCTGCTTCTAGGACTAACATATTTATTTCTGCCAACTTGAAAGTTGTCGTGAGGAGAACACGACACACAACGATCATTTGGATATTATCCGTCTTATTCCATATTGTGCTGGATTAGACGATTTGTGTTTCAGTTTGGATTTATTGCTGTTATAGTTTCTTTTCTTTTTTTTTTATTTCTTAAACCTTCATTCCCGAACTTGGATTATGAATTACATGTCTTGTGCCATATCAACGTCAAGTTTTAGAAGATAGTCAAAACCATGATGTCGCGTCATATTTTATTATCTTGTATCCGAGAACATGGAAGTTGAACTGCTAGTGACGGGCTCGCGCTGGGAACTATTTGACGGACCCGGCCTGTCTGTGCCTCTTGATATCTTCACGTCAGGATGATGTTGTCGAGCAGGCCTGGGTCAGAAATGACAGCCGGGGTGTCAGTTTGTGTGTCAATGTGTGAAATAACTCTCCTTGAAATCAGTGCGGATTTATCACTCGCGTGTTTCAACGCGGATTGACCTAGTGAAGTCAACTGTTAAAAGATTAGACTATCAGCATTGTGTGGTTGTGGTCTATGTGTATGTTTGTATGTATGTTTGTATGTAAGTCTTGTGTGAGTGTACTATGTAGGCAATGTTTGTAGTAGATCTCTAAACTAAAGTTGTTTTTATTTTTAAAAATCACCACCAATCATTTTGTGGACTTTGCGCTAGTCTAATTTGTTACTAAAATTAATTATTACTCAAAAACAAATTATATAACTCTTTGTACATAAAACTACATACTATTTAGGTATGACTCCAAATCTTTTTTTTTTTAAATAAGCATTCACTATGGGAAATGGATTTAATGATTTTTTTTGTATTAATTATATAGCGCAGTTTAGATGTACGTTGCCGGATTAAATTATATATTCCAGACTAGTCTATTATATGTAAATTCTTCTGGTTCTAGACTATCATGAGGAAGAAAATTTAAGAAACTAACCAAGAGTCAAGATATACTGAACTGAGTTTAACCATAACGAAAATATACAAAGAAAAAAATCTGCTTGGACTCTGTCAGGCATTGTATAGCATACCACTACACACAGTTGAGATTTTGTAATAGTTAGATCTGTATTTTCTTTTTTTTTGAATCCACTGACCGGTTTGGTATTTTCATCGGCAAATGTTTATAATTATTTTTATATAGACTAATGAGAAAATGAGAGTCGGTATTCTTTCACATTGAAACAGTGGTAACATATCCAAAGATACATAATTTAAGATAAATAATGTATGCTATATTATACCTTAAGAAGACATGCACTAACAGTTTTAAGGACAAGAGAATATCCTATAGCGTGAGAAAATGCACGAACCATCAGGATGAATGCATGTTGTAATAAAGGAAGTCTTAAGGGATCTAGTGAAACATCAGGAAGGCATTGCACAGGAGTGGGAGGTCGCATTTGCCCACATTTTTTATAATAATAATAAAAAAAGAAACAACAACTTCTTAGCTGGATTTTGAATTTAAAAAAAACCGACAAGGCAGAGAACAATTCTCCGCAGATAATTAATAACATTATATGCAGTGCCTCATATTGCATCTGTAAGCTTTCCGTGTTTACCTTAAATTACGAAAGTCCGTTTACTGGTAGCAATGAAAATTATGAAAATTAATAAAACCCAGCACCGTTACAATTTAATCTATCGAGACTAAACAGTCGTGCAAATTTATCGGTTGGCCGGGTCGCATTGCAATTTCCGATCCCCGCTGACACTGCTATGACAGCCCAACAAACTGGTTTTAAATCGCTCGCATTTGCATTTTCACTTTCAACAAAATACATTGAGCGTAACGACAGCAACCTGGCTAGGCAGTAACCTAACGTGTGCTGGATCAAGTTCAATAAGTCCACACTGTCTGCTAACATGTGCTGGATCAAGTTTAATAAGTCCACACTGTGTGCATTTCAACCCAGATATTAAAAAGAGAAGAAAAAAAACAACCAAAACAAAACCCAACAACATAATAACAGGAATGGATAGGATTATGCGCGGATGTTGTTTGAATTTCATATTTTCGCTTTCGATAATTAAAACATAGACTTCTACTATCAGCATTCATAATCTAAATGCACTGTGTCATCCGCCATTTTGGGGTAAAAGGATGGGTAAAGTGTGTCATTTACTACAGTTAACAAGTCACTGTCGAAGGGTTAATAGGCCATATGTATTAATGACTTGCTGTCTGGCTCTGAATCAGTCTGATATGTGATAGTATTTTCATAGTGTGTACAAAACAAATTACTATGCAATGTCAACTTCTGAGCCCCTGATAAAAGCTGCTACCTCTACCATCATCGGCAGCATTTTCCTCAAATTCTAGTTGCAAGTAAATTCTGCGTCCGGAGAATTTCACATTATCCATATCATCATCATCATCATCATCATCTTTTGATCATCAACTTTATAAATCAACAAAACAATCAACTTGGTCTGTAGGGTAAAGGAAAAGAAACTATGATAAAGACTGTGATAGAAATAATGTTGAGAAGGATAAATTAGTAATCTCTAATTTTCTTTAAACCGCTCCATCAACTCCAGCTCATATTTCTCTGCTATTCCCCCTTCACTCACTTTCCCTTTGCTTTCTTAGGCCTTCAGAATAATTGTCTCTAAGTGTTAGTTTTTGTTTTTTCTCATACCATCTACTTTTATTTGTCCACACAGCTCATCACTACTTTCACTAGTAGGCAATAGCATTACTTTCACAAAGTCACCAGTACATACGAACAGACTGTTGCACACACTTACGCGCACATGGACGGACGGACACACATACCATACATACGCAAGCGAAAACGCACACACTCTCCTCCACTCAAGATAGCAGCCAGCGCGCCCAAACCAAAACAACAGTCCGTAGTGTAAAGCAATCTACCAGCCTTCTCCTCCTCTTCCTCCTCCTTCCTTCTCCCCACACACCCAAGCCTATACTACCATCGCCGTCTTCTAATTTAGCCCCGCCGGCCCAAGTGAGTTCCATGTTTACATTTTCTACCATCTACCCACATTGATACACATTATAGAAACAGAGCTCACTCAGAAATGAACGCGCGCTTATGTCTATGGGCCCGGAGTGAGTGGCCTAAAATTCGCGTGCTTTTCGTTTGTTATTGTTGTTACACCGGCGATGCAGAGAATCTGCGCTTGGCAGGGGCCTATAGCAATTTCCCCGGATAATTCTTCTCCTTCATTTTCCCATCTTTTCCTTCCTTTCTCAGACATTTCTATTTTTGTCATTATTAGTCGTAGTTTACTGTCTGTTTACACAAGTTTTAGACAAATCTCAAGTTACCAAGTTTTGCAAAAGGAGAGAGTCATCACATGTTCCTTTGCAGTCAAGTGTGTTTATTAATTTGATGGTCTCTATGCGAAAGTTTAGATTTTAAAACCTATTCTGAGCGTGGTAACATTGTTGTACATGTGCGGTTGCATTTCTCACTAGCCTAAAACAGCGTTGGTGCGGGCAAAACAGACCATTTGTCTATAATTATGTCTGTCCATCTGTCTTTAACTGACCATTCGCCTACTCTCTCACGTCCGTCCCTCTCTTGTTTTGCCCTCACCAATCCTCGTTTTGAAAATAGTAGTCCAGACAGTTGACACCGAACGCCAAAATGTACATGAGTCTCTAACTCGCAATGACGTGTTTCCATCAGCACAGTATCGACAAGAGGTCCTCAACCAATTGGACACCACATACCCTTCTTCGACATCTCTAAAACATAACTATCTTTGCATGCTTTAGCTTATCTTATGCTTGTCCAGTATAATTCACTTGGTTTTTAGACATGAGAAATATCACTAAGGACTTGTTAAGTTGGAAAGCAGACACTAGGATTTAGTTGCATACTAGTCTAGAGTCTCAGTATAATAATATTAACCTCATGCCAGCAAAAAAATAAAATGGAATTAAAATGTTCCTCAAGGGATACTTCTTCCGTAAGCCTGAAAACCCTTGATCTTCCGCCTTGCCTTTTCATTGCAAAGTATCTTATCTGCACTTAATTCATTGCAGAGAAAACAGTTTACCAGAAATCAGCGGCAATGTACTGGCTCGACTCTAGACGAGTGTGACACGAAATTAACAAGTCGCCTGGTTTTACGTCTGCTCCAGCAGTAGGCTAAACGTTTAGTTAGTACACACGTAAGGCTCAGTCAGATTCAGAACCTATCGCGAGCTTAGTTTTTGAACTTGCAGAAGTCGCTTGCAGCCATTATTCATTCACACAGTAACCACACTTGCAGCAGATGATTTTGAAATTCAGTTCCAGCCATTTATTGTCATATCATGAAGGATATTGCTACAGACTTAGAGCAGTTGTTGCAAGATCTTGGGCCGGTAACATCACTTTCTTACAGTTGAAATTTTACATTCATTAGTGGTATTAGGTTTCATCGCACTTGTGACTAGTGGGTCAGAGGGATGTTTTATGGATGTTTGAGGATTTGATGTTTTAAGGATCTTTGACTTTGGCGTTGATGAGAAATTCGATTCTGGATTTTCCGATAAAGAAGCCTGATAGTCGATAAGAAAGAGTTTCGTCCAGAGTTTTCTCCCCTCCCTTATGTTATCGTTGTGTCCTTCGAAATCTGCATCGCCCAAATGCACTGTTATAGCCTAGTCGCATCTAGGCAAGTGTACATATGCAGTTGATCGCTAAGTTGTGTCCCAAGGAAGTTAGCTTAGATCTTATCTAGAAAAAATATTCTTGGTGGCGGAAATCGACCATTCATTCATTCATTCATTCATTCATTCATTCATTCATTCATTCATTCATTCGTTCGTTCGTTCGTTCGTTCGTTCGTTCGTTCGTTCGTTCATTCATTCATCCGTGAGCGTTCGTTCCTTCGATCATCATTCATTTATTCACCAAAGTACATGCTCGTATCCTTCATGTCTTTACAGCGAGGGTTTGAATTTCTGGAACAAAAAAAAAAAACAAATTCACTCTCAAGCGGCGAGTTTGGAGCTTTGATTCAAAGACTGAATTTTTTTTTTTTTTTGAAGGAAGGGGGAAAATGCACATTAGAGACTATATATAAATTATTTCACCCTTTAATTCACATTTACAAAATGTGTCACCTGTAGTTCATGTTCGGCTTCATTCTACATTCACGCTGTGTTTATTTACTGGAGTAGCTAGATAAAATACCCTTTATTATTAATAAGCTGAATTACATATAATAAATTATAGGAATGTCTATTGAATTTGATTTATCACTGTCGTTGACGGTAGTTTGAAACGCAACTGTTGCAGTCTTCCTGCTTGTGAACTTTGCGTATATATAGCTTTGCTTTTCTTTCTTTCTTTCTTTCTTTCTTTCTTTTATTCTTTCTTTCTTTCTGTCTTTCTTTCTTTCTTTCTTTCTTTCTTTCTTTCTTTCTTTCTTATTCAGTATTTAATTTGTAATTTCTATTTCTATTTCACAGAGTACTGATCACGTGTTCCTGACGGAAGTAGGGTCCGCTTTGTGACCCCGTTTGGATTATCATCTTCATTATCGTCATCTTGCTCAATATATTATCGACATCGTCATCGTCGTTCTTCGTCAGCAGCATCATCACTCCAGAAAAAGCACCCAGCAACAAAGTCTACGTTATTATCACCAGTCAGTTTTGAAAAGCCATAATATCCTATCGTTTGAGGAGATTTTGCTTCAGTTATTTTCAGTGGCCATATGGAGTCAAAAATTTCTACGTTAATCGTGTGGATTAGATTTTGCTCGATTATGCCAGAAGTCATAAATTTAAATTATATGTGAAATTTAAAGCCATAAGTATTACTAATAAGTTTAAAAAAAAATTAGCAGGCCCAATATAATTACACATAGTTTTTTTTTTTTTTTGTTAAATAAGTATCCGAAAACGTGTAGAGGATTAGATGTCGGTAAATTATTGTTTCAAATTTTGAAAAAAAAAAAAAAGGAATGGATGTTTAAGCGAAGCAGAATAGAGTAAAAATATATTACAGCTGAAGAATTATTCAGTGATAGCTTTAGCTTAATTACATGTGCTAAATTACATTATAGTGAGCGCTAATTATCGTATTATTTATCTGTTGTGTTCTTCTCTTCTCAGCTATTGATTAACGTCGTACATTGTTCAGAAGTGGTTCCGTTTGGTGCTGTTATCAATAATTAAATTATAATTGTTCTTAGAATAATTTATTGGTGAGAATAAGAATAAAAGTGGATGTTCTTAAATAACCCGGCCACATCACCACTGCCAACGACACCAGTAAATCAGTTGTGTTGGATTCTTCTGTTTTTTTGTGCCACCCTTCGTCTTCAACAACACGATATTTTTTTGTTTCTTCTTGTGGTGAAATTTTTATCTTCATCTCAGCGACGTGATTTTTATCAGATTTGATTCCTCATCCCTCCACATCTTCGTCGATATCTTCATTCTACTTTTGTGCATCATCATCCCACTCCTGCGACCTCGTCGTCGATTGCTAACGACGCTGCTGTAGCTAAAAGGCTAGCTAGCTCCTTTGCTGTTGTGGTGGTGAGGCAGCCGATGCCGGTGGTGTCGGTGATGTCGTCGTCGTTGCAGTATGACAGCAGCGAACTGCCGGGGTACGCTATGGAGGCGGCGGCGGGCATGTACGGGGACCCCCACCGCGCCATGGCCGCCACCCACCCGCTGTCGCACGCGGGTTTGAACCACACGAGCTCAGCGTTACACCAGCCCTACCCAACGCCCTACTCTACCGCCTCCACCACCATGCCAGGCGTGATGAGCGGCTCTCAGGACTCACAGATGAAACGTGATAAAGACTCGATATACTCGTGAGTGTCACGTGATTTCTAATTTTAGACATCAAGCTGCTAGAGTGAAGTATTGCGTAATGAGCTATAATTTTACATTAAGCGAGCGTAAACCTGATATTAGTAAGTGGTTATATAAAGGTATTATTTTGTCTAGCTATGTTTATCTAATAGATACGTATAATTTTCCCTTTCTTGCTTATATCATATTTTACTTATGGAGGTAAGTAGATGTTTTAGTATTTTATTCCTCTCTATCTCTCCTATCCTTTCAAGGCCAGTCTTTTTTTTTTCATCGTACAAGTTAGTACTAAACAACTAAGAAGGAAAATTATGTTCACTGAGGTCATACTGATCACTGATAGGAAAACACGCATTAACCACTATAGATTCAACAAACATGACAAGGATTGAAAATAAAATGTAAACATCAAACTTTTGGTACAAAATAAAGATAAGAAAATCAGTGTGTGGAAGTAAACAAGTTTAACAAGTTTATTTATCTTCCCAAGATATTCGCTTTATCTTTTCAAACCAGATCTTATTTATATGTAACTTAGGTAATCTGTGATTGAGTCCATATTATAATCTTGGGCCCATTGTCCTGGTCAAAGCCAGGTAGACTATATCTGCAGTGCTTGAAAGACAAAAAAAAACAAAAACAACAAAAAACTTTGATGGAAGCTTTATAGACTTCAGATATTTCGGTGTCTTTGAATTGGATGTAATAGACTATGAGAGGCTAGGGATGTTGTAGATGTCTTATGAATTCCCCATTGCAGCTGAGATTATTAAATATTTAGGGCCACGATGAGTGTGGATTTATTTATGTGTGCGAACCGATTAAGTAACGTGAAAGCTTAAGGGAAGAAGGGCGAAAGAATAAGTTGATAAATTATTAGGCAAGTGATAGAATTCAGTATTCAGTTTTGAACATGAAGTTTACATGGTCACATTACGTAATTGAAAGGATCTGTATCAATAGATCTTAGTTCGGATGCTATGTTCTGATTAACACGGGGTACTCCTCCCTCCCTCCCCCCCTTCCCACTCCCAAACCACTGAATCCATAAGCAATTCAAACTTAACATGTTGTGAACAAAAGACTTAATTCAACTCTGTTCTCCATTGTGAAATCTTGTCTCTACAATCTGTTTTGTTCTGTGCAGTTCAGATATTGGATTTCTGTATTGTAGTCCGATTTCGGGAAAAGGGGACAGGGAATCATTTAGCCGACCCATATCCCCCTACCCTGCATCTTGATCTGTGAGCTCCTAGCCTGGATCTAACAGGAAGTTCGAGATTGTTTATAAAATCGAAAACATGGCTTCCTGGTCGACGCCTATGATTATGATGACACACACTGTGCTAATTTTGTTTTACTAGCACTCCTCCCTTTCTTTCGCTTTCCTCTTTTTCTTATTCTTCTTCTCACCCACCTCTCCTCCTTTACTCTCTCTCTCTCTCTTTCTCTTACGCTCTGACCATTCTTCAGTTCCCTCTCGACTTTGTCCGTAACCGGCTAAAAACTCTCTCACTCGTTCCGACCCCATTTTCAAAGAGCACACGCAGGCAACGCACACACCGGCTTCCATATGTGCACACGTTGCTAATGAAATATTTTGAAAGTGATAGCCAAATCAATACAAAATACCTTTGTTATAAAACGCATGTACCGTGGCTGCGCGCATTTAAACGGCGCGACACGGCGACCAAGGGAGACCACACATCGCCTTTTTCCGGGGCTAATCCTTTAAACGCTACTGATCCCACACCGCTGACTAAACTGTAGCTGGGTGATGAAACAGGAAAACAAAAAATCAATGTCTCCTCCCGAAAACTGCCGTTATTGTTTCATTCATTTTGTATTCAGAATTCGATTTCGAATTATTATTTTCATCCCCCAGTTTTGTATTTTGTTTTTTTTTTTTGTTTTCTATTTCGTTTTGCTCAATTCAGCTTCGCACTGTTTTGGATGGTAAAAGGAGGCCGATTGAAGGAGTTCAGTGTTAATTCCAATAATATGGAAGTGGTGAAATGAACAGAAAGGGCAAAGGGAATGTTTTTTTTTTGTTCCTCATCATTTATAAGTTCTTTCGTCAGTTTCTTGGTGAAAGTGAATAAATAAATAACTTGCGAACGCCTCTGTCAAGCTTGGTCTCACTTGGTTACCGATAGGACAGCTTTCATTTAAAATATGCCAGCCCTTGTCATAATTTACAACATTTTGTCACATCTAAGACACGTTGAACACCGCATGTGTCGTGAAGTTCTTGTGTCCTGACTACCAGAATCGATGCTTTTCATTTATCAGTGAGTGAGGCTATTTCCGACGAGATGTTCTCCTCAAATTAAAACAATAATATAATTAACAAAATTCATAATAATAAGTAAAGAAAGTAAAGAAAAAAAAATCAACTCAGATCGTCATGAACGGAAATAACGGTGATACCAGAATGGAATGAAAAATTGACAGTGTGTTAACTGAAGAATACTTTGCTTTTCTATTTGTACAGATAAGGTGTTAGAAGTCCAAAGTTTTTTATTTAAATACGGTCATCCACACCAAAATTGTGGGATATACGGTCTTTTATACAAAAACTCCAGATGTGCCCTAGTCACTTGCAATTTGAATACTTATGCCTGTCAAGTAAATTCAGAATATAGTAATACCGTACGATTTTGAACCGCATGGTTTAGAAAAACTCACAAAGATGTTGTAATGATCTCAAGAGCGTTAATAATTGTCTTGAAGTCAGTTGAAATCAGGCATAAGTCGCTTTTTGACTACATCAGCGAGTAACTCCATACAACAGAAACAATCTTGAGGAAATCTTGAATGGAGGACAATTTTTTGGCTGTGAAAATCACCTTAACTACCCATACCTCATGGGCCTACAATTTCAAATATTATCTATGATTACTGTCAATTTGTTCACAAGATCAAGTTTTATGTGTACAAAAATGATGCTTTTCTCGATTTTTCAAATTCGGTATTGGATGAACGCATTCACTTTTAGAGCCTGTTTTCTCAGTTCCTAGGCTAATCTCAGTCTGAGTGGCTACAACAAAAACAAAATCTCGATATGAAGTACACATATAATTCGTATACCAAATTATTAAGAAAGAATCTCGCATGCACGCATTTATTATTACTCTTATAATTTCATTCTTTAGATGGACCCCGTTATTAAGTATACCTCAATAATAAGTACACATTTTTGTCCAAGTGCATGAGAGCATACTTTATATGGAGGCTTTACTGCATTATAACATTTAATTGATCACCACGGCCATTATATAAACTGGAAGTTATGAGTTGTGAGTTGATCTCCTGGGAGACTAGTTTGTGAGATCCTGCTGAAAGTTTTTCGATTTTTCCAGCCTTTTAAAAGACACTCTTAATATGTCAACTCCAGAAAATCGCATTTCCGGTTTAAGCAAAATGTAAATGGTAGTGTAACTGCGTCATCAAACCTTGCTATTGAAAGAAAAAGAGACATCAGCCAATAAAAGCCATTGTAATACAATATCAGCCAGTCATATTCCATGTATGATAATACAGAGAGTGGTCAGTGCCCACCAGTCTACTTCATACACCTCTCCAATGTTAAAGTTATTATTTCCCTCTCATAACTCCCGTTCTTTTGCCCCTCTGTCCTCTGTAAAGCAACATTTTGCTTATTATCATGTGAAAACAATATTAAATTATTTCAGTATCGACAGCTAAAGTAAATGAAAGGAATTACAGAAAAAAAAAAGTTGAATTCTGAGAGAAGCTACGGCATTAAGCTGTCAGATTTATTATTTTCTGTCTCTAAAGTAAGCTCGCAGTGTGATATCTGGGTACAGTAGGGTAAAAATGGCATCTCTCTCATAAAGTTGATACTAATAATTCGATAAGATTGAAGTCCTTATACATTTACTGAATTTCTATCTTCTGTGAAAAATGCTAATGAATAAATTGACTGTGATCGTCCTCTGTTAATTTTTCTTATTTTGTTGTACTTACTATAGAAACGCTTGCCAGTATATTTGTAGGTCGAGATTTTAGATAAATAGTGTATTATTTAATTCCCTCCTTTTCCATCACCCTCAAATTTCATAATTGTCCTCTTCTATAGCTTTATTCATAATGACATTTTGGGAACTTTGGATTGGACTATTTATTTTCTACATATAAGAATATCCTAAAATATATGAATCATTTATAATCAAAATTATACAGGCCTAATCCATTATTATTTTCTGGGATTTACATGTAATTGCCCGGGCATTTTAGTTTAATTTCATAAGTAGTTCCATAATAAATAAAATAACCAGTAATTTCCCGTTTTTCAAATTCCGTTTTGGATCTATATTGTTTTAGATGATTACTCCACATTACTGGGTATGTTATATTTGCATTTTCATTTGTATACAGGACTGTGCTTACATCTACCAAACAAAGTGTGCTTGCTAATGAAAGTAAAAGGAAATTAGTCACCAAAGCACTATTGCAGTCAAGTCCAATTTCCAAGTCATATTAATGGCGATTATTGGACTGTCATTTGTTAGGCACAAAAATAAAACTATGTACACGAGTTTAGCAGTAGGTTGTTTGTATTAATTCCCCTGTCCAGTGTAAGAAACAATATTGTTGTGTAGAAAAATTTATTATATTGGTTCAAAGAAATGGATTTCACTTGTCTTTGCCTGCTTTTCAGATTAGATTTAGTCTCTCGTGTAAATTAACATTGTTATACAATCTCATCTCAATTTTGGACTAGTCTAATGGTTTTGAAAAAAAAAAAATCATGAAACAATTGAAAATGATGAAACTTCAGGCAAAGGTTGTTTTAAATAAATAAGTAAACAAATGAATATGTTAACAGATAAATGTATGAATAAATAAGCAGACACACAAACAAATAAAAAAACAAATAAATACATAAATAAATAAATATTGAAGACAGAAATAAATTCCCACGCTACCAGACGGAGTAGGAATATTTCCCATAAGGCAGCTCGGCTGCTGCTAGAAGTGTGATTGATTTCTACGTGAAACGAAACAAATCACCTAGGTGGGACAGTTTTCACCTCGCCGGTCTGACCTATTTACCCAAGCATGGTTATCAATTACTCTCGCCTGATTAGGCTTGACGCAGTACGGACTACCGATAAATTCCCAGAAATTAACCGGTCTTGACACATGCTGGGTGTGATCATGTTAGGGGTTGTTTAGTTTAGCGGCGGTACACTGGAGCTGTTGTGTCGCCGACGTTGGTGGTGATGGTAATGGTCGCTGGAAATATAGGTGGAGATGAGGATGGATGATGGTGGTGGTGGTGGTGGTGGTGGTGGTGGTATAAGTAAATGACGACGTTGTGGCTGGATGAGAGGAATGGAAACAAGGAGATTAAAGGGTTAATGATGATGCCTTTCTATTGCCGATGCAGTTGACTCCCGTGTTATTGCTACCCGTTTCATCGCACTTTTGCTTAAATGTTGTAGAAAGAAAAATGAAAGCAAAAGGGGGAAAAAAACCTGCTTAATATGGCAGCCTTCATTTAATCGCAACAGTGTTTATGATGGCAGAATTCGATTGTCTAAAATAGACCAAATGGTATTCAGAAGTTTGTACAGTTGTAGTCTTATTTTTTTTTCTTCCATGGTTTGGTGTGGGGGAACGAAAACGGGGGTGGGGG